>JAHHZJ010002822.1:0-58038 GCA_021437245.1 Aegilops speltoides | reverse complement strand
TTGGTGAAGACAATGATTTGGTAGACCAGTTCCAACCGCTGCCCTCAGCTTGTACGCCCTGTTGAGCGGCCGAGTATTTAAACTCGAGGACACACAGTCCTGACACCCAGCCTCGAGCCGCAACTCAGACACCCAGCCCTCACCAGATTCTCCTTGAACTAAGACCACGCAGCCTCGGCCCAATCACTGTGGTAAGTCTTCAGTGACTTCCAAACCTTCACAGACTTGGTCACCGGCGATCCACAATTCCTCTTGATGTTTCTCAGACCTTGACGCCTAACCGTCTGAAGAAGCACAGCCTTCAAAGGTAACAAGCATCGGATCCACGCAGATCAATTTCTTCAAGATGCTCAATCACTTTGGGTTTGTGGGGTTTGGTTTTGGGATTTTCCTCACTTGATGATTTTCGCCAAAGTCCCTGAGGATGGGTTGCTCAAATGACAAGTGTCAAGTTCTTCGAGCAGCCAACCAACTAGTGGTTGTAGGGGGCGGCTATTTATAGCCTAGGAGCAGCCCGACATGATAAGACATAAATGCCCTTCAATGATATGACCGTTAGGTGGATAAGATATTTTGACAGCTGCAAGCAAGAAGACAAAGAACGGTCGGAAATTTGACTCTCAAATTCCTCAGACTATCATGTTCTCATCGTAGGCAATTCAAGATCGGCGAATTCCTAACTCCTCGCTAGAGCAAAGTCATTAGTGACTGTAAGAACTGCCTCTATCATCAAGAATTTGATCGAATCAGTATGAGATTTCCAATGGCTTCACTCAAGGGATTGGTAGGTGTAGGATTTTGAGTTGAGCATCACATGGAAATTTTTCCTTAGTATTTCTCGACCCCTTTAACAAAGACGGTGTTTCCTATGACTCAAGAAAGAGAAAATGAAACTACGAAAACAAAAGTCTTCACGCTCATGTTCCTCTAATGAATACCAAGTCTTCAAGGTCACACCAATTTCTTCACTTTCAAAGTCTTCGTAAAGTCTTCGTAATATCAAAGTCTTCAAATGAAGAACTTCATTTTTAGGGTCGATTTTCTCAGAAATATCAAACTCCTCATAGACTTATAGACCTGTGTACACTCACAAACGATTATCAGCTATTTAACCTATAAGTCTTCAATACACCAAAATCACTAAGGGCACTAGATGCACTTACAATCTCCCCTTTTGGTGATTGATGACAACATAGGTTAAGTTTTCAACGGGATAAACATATGAAGTGTAAATACTCGATATTGAGGAATTTGATTGCAAGATATAGAAGAACTCCCTAATATGTGCATAGTGAGGAATTTGCTTTTGAGGCAATGCACATTTGAAGAATTGAATCATGGAGATCTCCCTATATCTTGTAATTCATACACGATTTGATATATAATATGAAGAATTTGAAATGCATGATGAAATATGGTGCCTCGATGAGATTCAAAGATGCGCAATAATATTAACGAGGAATAAGCATGCGAATAGCACATCAAAGTTTCAGAGCTCAAGCATCAAAAGCATCGTGAGCACCCACCAAAAGTATCAAGGCACCATCGGATTTAAGATTACAACTCGATCCAATAAAAGTTTCGAAGAACGAGAGTTGTAACTTAACAAAACGCCCATAATATAAACCCGCTTGAAGACTAACTCAGATTTCTCCCTTTGTCATCAAATGACCAAAAGGATCAAACCGAGGACTAACGCCTCAAGAATTTCAAGTCGATGGAGGAGCGCCATGTTGTCGGGTTGTTCGTTGAAGTAGGGCCTGCCGCAGTTGTCGCTCAAATCTTCATGTTCATCGCCACGCGATGAAGAATAAGAACTCGCCACCAGATCAGAACTTTGACTCTCTTGAATTTCTTCGAGGTGGTGCGCACTACCAAATGCTTCCTCGAGACCCATAGTCTTCAGCCTTCCGCTGAATATACATGAGTGAGAACAGCCCAAAAGGGTTGAGGGTTTCATGAAGGTGATACTGATTTTTCTTCACCGCATTATGTGTTGAGGTCATGTTGTGAAGAATTGCAGCAAATTGACGCTTCACCCATTTGTGATTGCGATCAACCTTCCGATGAAGACCGAGGAGTAACTCACGGTCACCATCACCTCGGTGCCGTGGCTTGAGGATTTTGCTTAGCCGAGGTATTTGCGGCAAGGTCATGTGTTGCGTAATCGCATTGGTGGAGTAAGATGTAGCTAGACGAATTGACCATCCAATGGACGAGTGCCTTCATCGATCACAAGAGCTGCCTTGCCCTTATCATCGATGATGAAACCGGTCGCTTGAGGACTTCAATGGGCAAGTAGCTACCATGGTTCAGAGTGTCACCTTTGTAATTCAGTGAAGATCTTGCCTTATGAATCTCATAATCCAAGGCGATATGGCTTCAAATCAAAAGGTGACATTGCAACATTAGCCAGAGTCCTCATGAAGAAATCATGGAAGTTGACGGGAACGCCATGAATGATGTTGAAAAGCATGTTCTTCATGATGCCAACGACATCTTCATCATTTGAGTCGTGGCCTTTGATAGGACTCATTGTCTTCGTCAGGATTCGATAGACAGTCCGAGGCACATACAACAATTCCTTGACGAGGAATTTGGTTCGAGGGGCCTGCCCTGGCTTCAAAGGCTTCATGAGCACTTGCATATAATGATCAGTACCATTTCGCGGTCATTGTAGATGCAACATGCACTATCATGGGGAGGATCAAGAGGAAGGACACGGCAATTCAGTTGTCGGTGCCTTGTAGTGAGTGTTTTCGTCATCCAATCCAGCACCCATGAATTGACATCTTCAAGATCTCCGTGATATGCAAAGTGGCATAGAATCAAGAATGAGTTCTTCATTCCAATCGTAGATATCAAGCAGAAATTCAAGAGTCCTGCATCGTGAATAACTCGGAGAACTCGCTCAAGCACGGCAGAGATTCCATATCCACATGAGGAATATGCTCATGATCAAGATTTTGTCCTTGTCAAAGAGCACCGAGGAATAGAAGTTGGCTTGAGTAGCGTCCGTAAACGCTTTTTCTTATGCGAAAGCAGAGTCATATGGATTGTAATCGTGAAGAACACATGCTCGTAAAAGAAGTCTTCAGCCTTGAATTTTTGCTTGCTCGAGAACGGATTCTTCGGTTTGGGCAGAGGAGTGTCGTGATTTGTAGCACAACCTCGTGAATCGCGATCTCAGTGCTTCAGCCGAGGAATTTCTCGTTCCTCTTCTTGTGCAGTTTGGGGATCAGCAGCAGGTTCTTCAAAGACTAGCGGCTGGAATTTCTTCATGAATGATGATGGGATGAGTTTCTTCAGAGCCCATTTGAACAGTTGTAGCCGGGACCGAGGAATTTGTTGAATTGGAGTGAAGAGAGGAGTATTGGATGCCGACTTTCCCAAAAGTCATCGCTCATCACCGTGTAGTGCATCCAATATCCACGCCTTCATCTTCTTTTTCACTTTCTCAACACCAGCCTCTTCACCGTGAACTGAGGCATGGGTGAGGAAGCGATCAAGCTGAAGGGAATGCTTCCACTTCAATTTCTTCATCAAACTGCTCGAGGTAGCAATGTAATGATTTTCTTCATCGATCCGCTTGGGATCTTGTATTCTTCTCCATAAGGAACAATTTCTTAGACGACATGGAGGAAATGGGAACGCATCAATGGGATTTTCAAGCGAGCTGGTCATTGGTTTCATTTTCTTCGCAGTCAAGAATTTGACGCAGCCGATGCCTTCCTTTTCTTCACCGCAGCTCGCTCGCATCTCTTGGTCTTTCACTTCATAAGGTATGAAGAATTGGAGTTGGTGTTGGCGCAGGAGGAGCCGAGGATCGTGGTTCATTTTCTTCAGCGCACTCGTGTGAAGGTTCCCGATCTCTTCGCTTTTCAGCGCACCACTAGTGGATGCCCGGAATTTCTTCATTGGCTGGAATGGAGTCATCAGCCTCGAACTTGTATTCTCATCGCCAGGATGAAAGTCATCATCGGCCGCATGTTTTTTAGCAGTGCTGAGCATAATCAGCTCGAGGATTTTCTTGTTGCGATGGGGCTGCAACAGTTGTCATTTTCTTTTTCAAATTGACTTAATCTCACTTTGGCTCCTTGCCAATCAGCATTGTATGCATCGAAATCCTTGCCGAGGGCTTGATCTCAGATTGAGCCTTGAGAAGTTCTTCAGAGTTACACCGACAATGTTCTTCTTCGTAAGCTTCTCCTTTCTCGCTTGTGCTCTCTTTATTTCACGAGCCTTTTCAAACTTCCATTTCTTCAGAGATGAAATGGGTCAAGATATGACTTTGACCAGAGTCGAGGCAGTGTCGCATTGGAGTGTTTGGATCCCGATGCCATAAGTCGATGAAGTCAAGGATCTTCTTTGATCCAAAAGCAGAGGCACAGCTTGTTCCTTTGGCTCTAGCGCTTTTGTCTCTCTGTCTCGATGATTTCGCAAGTTCTTCATCGAAACTTCATCATCGAGGGCACGTTGAAAGCAACTCTGCTTTTCTTGACTGGCCGAGGACCGGGCCCAACAAGTTGCTTTTGTCTTCAGCAGAGGGGCCCGATGAGGACATTGGTGCAGCTGAGGAACTTGCCGAGACACCGTATAATTGAGAAACCCCGAGTCCTTTGACATGTAGCCGATGCACAGGAGTTGAGGACTTGGAGGAGCTGCCGAGGACTTTGGTGGAGCAAGAGTAGATCGAGGAATTTGCCGTGAGGGCGCGGCCGAGGAACTGGCCGTGAGGGCGCTGATGGTGAAGCACTTGGCTTATGAAAGCAGGCTTCTTCGGCATTGATTTCTCGGCTGACCGAGGTCTCAGCAAAGAGAGCAGCAGCAGAATCCTCATTGAATTTCCTCACCGCCTCCTTGGCTTGTCTTGCCAATTTTGCTTGACGCCTAGACCATTCTTCAGAAAGTCCTCACCACGCTTGATGCTGGTGGGATCAACGACTTGGCCAAAGCCAATGGAGCTCTTGGGCATGGAGGGTTTAAGGCTAATTTCTTCATGTACTTTGGAGTAACATAGCGATATTCCTCCATTCTCGCACTCCATCTTCGTTTATCTCGAATGCGACTTTGCGCTGATTTTTGTTTTCTTTGCCAAACTTGGCTTCATCAAAAAGAATCTTGTATATTTCATCGTGATCTCAAAATAGTCATGACCTCCTTTTCTTTTCCTCCTTTCATGTCCCTTGCCTTCTCGCCATTTTCTTCAGATGAGGAATTTGAACAATAGAACACTCAAGAAGTATGCAGTTTTTCTTCGAGGAACGCTGCAAATGAGTTAAGTTGATGAGAACCTAGTGATTCAAAGAATGACATGAGTACTGTGAACAGAGTGTAGGTGCGAGGAATTTGGAGAGGTCATATGCTTCTCGTAAGATTTTTCAAAAGACAAGTTTTGAGGAATTTGACCAGCTTGAGCCTTGAGGAATTTCACTAAGCGCTTTTGTCTTAGGTTCCAGAGTTGTACAGATCGAAAATCCGCACAATTGAGGAATCTTGAAGAAATGAGTGCTTAGAGAGATGGATCAAGAGCATATAGTGTGTGAGGTGTTCATATGTGAAGATTTGAAGAATAAAACACCTTTGAAGATTTTCATAAAAGTTTGAGAATCAAAGCGAGTAATAAAAGTGACTTTTAATTACCCGAATCAAGAACACGATTTAACAGAGATGAACCATGGTGAAGTTCGCATGTTAGATCTCCCACGCCCTAACTTGGTAGAGAGAGACAGCTACGACGGCGGCGGAGTGAAGATTTCCGCAAGTCGGGCGCTGAAAGTATGACGGCGACGAGGTCGAGGCAAGGAAGCTCTTCCTCACCGACGGCGATGGAGTAGCCACGGCGCTAGGGTTTGAGGAGAGCTCGAGCGAGAGACAGCGATCGAGCGGAGTAAATGAAGTAAGGAAGGGAGAGGGTATTTATAGCCACGGTAAAAACTGTTCGCCCAAGATTTTGGGACTAACATGCCCTCGCCTTTCTTCTTCACGCGACATGTGTCACCCACGCATCGTGCGTATGAGATCGTAAGATCGTGGGTGAATATAATAATGCATCGGGATGCGGAACGGTTTGAGCGGTAAAACCGAAAATCTGGATAAGATTTGTTTTAAAATTTCGCTCACAATTTCTTCAAATTGACAGGACACAAAGGAAGACTTTGAACGAGTTTCAATCGTAACGCATATGAAGAATTTGTGAATAGATTGGGTTGAGTATAGCATAGAGGGGAAGGGTCCGATCACATTCACTTAGCGTAAATCACAACTTGAAGAAATAGCAATAAGTGAATGTCAGAGAGGACATAAACTCATATATATATAGCCAATGAAGAAAAATGCCGAAACAAAGGAAGATTTTGCAAAGTTGAAGAATTTGAAAGACTGAAGAATTTCAAAATGAGGAAAACTCAAATTGAAGATTTTCAACTTTTGTGGTGGCGTGACTCCATCAGATAAGAATGATGATTTCGCACACCGCAGCATAATTGTCGAGGGTTCTCGAGAATCAAATTCTTCATTAATTTCTTCACACTTAGAGTGTTATTCTTCATTGATTGAAGAAAAACGCTTTCTTCATGTGTTGCACATCTAAGTCATCAATTCTGCATAAGGGTTAGGATGTGTGTCCTTTTCAAAGAACATTCAAGATTCTAAGATATTTAGCTCACACCGCAACTTGCTAAATCTCTTCTCATCCAAGGGCTTAGTGAAGATATCAGCTAGCTGTTCTTCGCCTTCACATGCTCGATGGAGATGTCGCCTTCAACACATGATCACGAAGAAAATGATGACGAATCTGATGTGCTTAGTCTTCGAGTGCTGAATCGGGTTGTGAGCAATCTTGATGGCACTCTCATTGTCGCAGAGGAGAGGCACATTCTTCACGCTGACGCCATAGTCCTTGAGGGTTTGTTTCATCCAAAGCAGCTTGAGCACAGATGAGCCAAAGAAGCAATGTATTCAACTTCAGCAAGAGATAGTGATACGCAGCTCTGCTTTCTTCGAGGACCAACAGCATCAAAGATCGTCCGAGGAAATGACAAGTGCCGATGTTGACTTATGGTCCACACGATCACCAAAGATAGTCGAGTCGTAATATCCAATGAGATCAAAAGCAGAGCCTTGGGGTACCATAATCCTAGTGTTGGTGTGTGAGCTAGATATCAAGAATATGCTTCACAGCCTTATGGTGTGATTCTTCTGCAGCTTGAAATCGGGCACACATGCAAACACTAAGCATTATATCCGCCTAGATGCACATAAGTACAATAAAGAACCAATCATGGAGCGGTATACCTTGTGATCAAGTCAATACCATTTTCATCAAGGCATAGATGGCCATTTGTGGGCATAGGAATTTTGACGCCTTTGCAATCTTGCATGCCGAATTTCCTCAAGACATCTTTGAGGTATTTCTCCGAGATATGAATATGCCATTGTGCTGCCGATTTAATTTGAAGACCTAAGAAGAATTTCAACTCTCCCATCATAGACATTTGATATTCTTCACTCATCATATAGGCAAATTCATCACTATATCGCTGGTTAGTACAGCCAAAGATAATATCATCAACATATATTTGGCACACAAACAGTTCACCATCATATGATTTAGTAAAGAGAGTAGGGTCGAGTGAACCGGTGTGAAGCCATTCTTCACAAAGAATTCCTTCAATGTATCATACCACGCCCGAGGGGCTTGCTTGAGGCCATAGAGGGCCTTATTGAGTCTCAAGACTTTGTCGATTCTTGGGATCTTCAAAACCTGGGGTTGAGCAACATATACTTCTTCCTCAAGCTTACCATTGAGGAATGCACTTTTCACATCCATTTGATATAAGATGATATCATGATGGTTAGCATAGGCAAGTAAATGCTAATAGCCTCAAGTCTAGCAACAGTGCAAAAGTTTCATCAAATCAATTCCTTCAACCTGTGTAGCCTTGAGCTACTAGTCGTGTTTTATTCCTCACCACAAGGCCATTTTCATCTTGCTTGTTGCGTAGATCCACTTTGTGCCAATGATATTATGCTTACGAGGATCCGGGCGATCACCAATTCCTGCACATTGTTCAGTTCGAATCGATGTAATTCTTCTTGCATAGCCCTAATCCACTTCGCCCGTAAATGCTTCATCTACCTTAGTGGGCTCTGTGATAGAGACAAAAGCATAGTGCCCACAAAAGTTAGATAAATGTGATGCTTTTGAGCGGTGAGAGGACCCGTGCGCTAATGTCATCGATGATCTTCTCCACTTGCACTTCTTTTGCAACGCGCGGATGAGTTGGTTGTCGCCGAGGATTTTGATCAGCATTTTCTTCAAAGACCATTTTCCTCATCATGTTCTTCAGTGCATCACTCGACGCTCTTCATGAACAGAATGAATTCTTCAACAGATTCTTCAAGAGGAATGACATCCTCGCTGTTTTGAGCTTGATAGCATCCTCAGTGCTGGTTCATCTAACACGTAGGTAGGTGCTCTTTGCAGCCATTAGTTTCATCGAACCGCACATCTACAAGGTCAACAATCTTGTGAAGAACAATGTTGAAGACTCAGAGGTGTGCGAGTCCTTTCCATAACCAAGCATAAACCTTCATGTGCTTTCTGCAAATTTAGAGTTGTGGTGAGGATCTCTAATCCAACATTTAGCAATCAAGACTTTGAAATAACTCACATTGGGTTTCTTGTCATGAGGAGTTCATAGGCGCCTTTTTGAAGAATTTGTGAAGATATACTGCTGATGATGTGGCAAGCAAGATCAATTGCATCAATCCAAAACGCCGAGGCGCTTTGTATTCATCAAGCATAGTGCGAGCCATCTCAACAAGAGTTCTGTTTGCGCCCCACGACGCCATTCTCGCCGAGGAGTATAGGGAGCAGATAACTCATGAGTAATACCAAGTTCATCAAGATAGGCATCAAGACCGAATTCTTGAACTCAGGCCCATTGTCACTTCGATATGCTTGATCTTCACACCAAAGTTGGTTGAAGCCCTCGAGGAAAATCGCTTGAAGACTTCGCACTTCATGTTTGTAAGCAACAATGTGTACCCATGTATATCGAGAATAATCATCAACAATGACAAAACCATATAGAGATGCATCATTAGTGACCGCTGAATAATGATTAGGTCCAAGAGGTCCATGTGAAGCAATTCAATGGACGGTAGTGGTCATGATAGTCTTCGCTGGATGCTTGGCCTTGGTCATTTTTCCGCTTCACATGCTCCACATAAGTGATCCTTGAGGAATTTGACATTCTCAATGCCAATGACATGCTTCTTCTTCGCAAGCGTGTTCAAATTCCTCATGCCCGCATGACCAAGTCGCCGATGCCATAGCCAGCCTTCTCAAGCTTTTGCAAGTAGACACACGGCTGGTTGTGGTCCCAGAGAGAAATCAACAATATACGATCTCCTCTCCTAAAGCCTTCAAGACTTTGGAATTGTCACCCATAATCACAACACAAATGATATTTGCCAAAGACAACAACCATATCAAGATCACAAAGCATTGAGATCGACATGAGATTGTATCCTAAGGACTCAACAAGCATGACTTTGTCCATGTGCTTATCCTTAGAGATAGCAACCTTACCAAGACCCAATACCGACTTTTTGCCTTTGTCAAGAAAGATGATATGCTTCAGAGGTGATGGTGATAAGGGAGCATCCATCAATAGATTCTTGTCACCAATATGTGATTTGTACATCCACTATCGAGGACCCATTCAAGGTTTTGGGTTGATCATCCCGCAGATGAATTAGTGTAGCTTATAACTCATATGCTTCATCGCTGAAGAATATGATATCAAGTTCATCGATGAATTTCATCAAGCAAAGAAACAGATATAGCAAGATGAGGACGTGTGAAATGAAAGTTCATTTCATCATGATTCGCCAAGGCCCTTTCAGCATTTTGTCGTCCTCAAGAAATTCTTCAGACGTTAGAGCACGCCCGAGACCTGACCTCGCAGAAGAGATTAGTTCTTTTTCTTCACCACCCACATCCGGAGGGGTGGCAAAGAGTTCATCATCCCATGAAAGCACCATGTGAGAAAGGTGGCAAAGATGCCAAACCATTTCGCTTCACATAAGAGGGGTTAGGTAAGCATATGAATAAGCAAAGTAATTCTTCGAGGACTTATGAACATAATGGTTTGAAGAATAATGCACATATTCATAGCCCTTAGCTCTACCCTCATGAGACAGTTGTTAGCATGATGATAATCATATGAGGACTTTGATCCCGTTGAGGAATTTGATCCATATGAAGAATTTGGTCCATATGAAGAATTTGATCCGGGGTTCTTTTTTCACTGTGGTGTCATGAGGACATTCACCAAGACTTTCAACACAAATTTTGGGAACCCAGATTTTCTTCATAGGGGAACTGCTCTCGCAGCTTAGTGCCAACATATCTAGCAAATACTTCACCATTCTGATTTTTGAACAGTTTATAGTTGAGTCAAATGACTCATCGTAAGAATGAGGAGATTCACATGTAAAGCCGATAAGTTAGATGGATCAACTCGAGGTCCCTTTGCAACAACCCATGAGGTTTTGGGGTACCGCCAAAGCTTCCAATATGTTCCATCAAGATTGAGTTTCTCTCAAAGGCAATACCTCTTCCTAGGGTTTCGCTGAGGATCTGCTTTTGAGCACATCACAAAGTGTCTCGATGCCCTTTGAGGCTTTTGTACATGCTCGCTATGTACAATTCCTTCAGCCCTGCATTGTCAGTGATACTAGCAATGTCCTCATATGAGGAATTAGTGATAGCAGAGGCAGATGAAGAATTTGTAACACTTGAAGCATTTGAACATTCAGGTGAAGAATTAGCAGATTCACGTTCAATGCACTTTAAGCATGGAGGAACAAATTCTTCCTGAGAAGCGCTGATTTGTTGAGCTAGTAATGAATCGCGCCCTTCTCAAGATATTCACTCAAGATCATCCTTTCTTTGAAGAGATTCAAGAGAAAGCTTCTCATGATCTTGCTTTTCTTGAAGAAATTCATAAGAAAGTTTCTCATGATCGACAAGAGAGAGTTATGATGACCTTGAAGGTTATCATACCTAGACCAAGTCTCAAGATTTTCACCAAGGCTTTAGTGCGATCCATTTCTTCACCCAACATATCATCACTTTTATCTAGCATGTTTTGAACCTTTTCAAGAGCCCATTGTTGTTTCACAGCAATTTTAGCAAGTTTAGAGTAGCTGGGCTTGAGATCCTCATCGATTCATTTTCACTAGAGTCGAGGAGTTGTATTTGAGTACCTTAGCACCTTTCGCCATGAAGCAATAGGTGGAGCGAGCCATCATTATCTTCATCAGCTTGTCGGTGGAGTCAATTTCTTCAAGGTTGAAGATGGACTTGTCGACTAAGGCAAGAGCAACGCCGACTCGCAACACCAGACTCAGATTCTTCAGATTCCTCCTCTTCATCATTTTCCTCGATTCAGCTTCGAGTCCATCTCCTTGCCAATGAATGCCCGAGCCTTCTTGAGCTGCTCTTCTTGTGAGATGAAGACTTTGAGGATTTTGATGATTAAGATTTTGACGATTTCTTCTTCTTCTTCGCATCATCGTAATCTGTAATCCTTGTATTTCTTCTTCTTCATTTCTTTTTCCCATCGAGGACAATCTTGAATATAGTGACCAGGCTTCTTGCATTTGTGGCAAAGTCTTCTTGTAGTCACCGGATGAGGAATCATTTCTCTGAGGATTTTCCAAAGCAACCACGCCTTGTGAATTTCTCGAATTTCTTCACAAGTAGTGCTAGATCCTCGCTCAGCTTCTTCAGATCACCAAGGCTACTACCGTAATCCTCACATTCAGAGTCGACACAACCTTAGCCTTCAGGCACGTGGTTTGCCATAGTTTGAGCCATAGAGATCTCTTTTCAAAGAAGCTAGAACTCGTGAGTGTTTAGCCTTGGAGGATATCGCAGGATCAAGGATGTCAAGTGGCACCAAGGGCTTGAAGCTCATTTGAGATGTCAAGGAGGCGATCAAAGGTTTGTTGGACATTCTCATTGTCGAGTCTTTGAAGCGTTGAAGAGATTCCAAGAACATCGACTTGAGAGTCACGCTGAGTTGAAACTCCTTCATTTACTTTGGACAGCCTATCCCGTATAAGCTTAGCAGCTTCCAAAGCACTCACTCTTCCATACCGTCCTTTGCTCGATGGCCACATATGATATTCTTCGCTTGAGAATCGAGTTGTTTGAATTTCTTCACATCGGTAGCGCTCAAAGGTGGGAGTGACAGAGGGGACACCATTTTCCACAACATACCGTAGATCGTTATCAATTGCCTCAAGATGCATTCGCATCTTGTTCTTCCAAAGAGGGGTAGTCCGCTCCATCAAAGGTAGGACACCCACCGAGACCTTGATCATACCCAAGGCCGACATAACTAAAACTCCAAAGCGTTAAACTAAAATCACACGTAACAAGGAGTACCTCGCTCGATACCAATTAAAAGTGCTATATCGACTAGAAGGGGGTGAATAGGCGATTTTATGAATTCTTCAATCGAGGAATTTGCGGTGAGGAAATTCCTTAACTAAGAACTACTTGCAGCTGAATAAGTACTCGAAGTAAATATAACGGATACAAACATAGTCATCATGATGAAATGAAGACCAAAGACAGAGTACGTAAAGCGAAACACAGGTAACAAGATGAAGACAAACAGATCAAGAAATTGAACTGAGGAATTTGTGAAAGTCTTCACCAAAGTCTTCAAACACAGATATGAACAACACACAACACAAGAATGAGGAAATAAATGAGTTGAGGAAATAGAACCAGCCATTGGTGAAGACAATGATTTGGTAGACCAGTTCCAACTGCTGTCTCAGGCCAGTACATCCGTTGGAGCGGCCGAGTATTTAAACTCGAGGACACACAGTCCTGCACACCCCTCTCGAGCCGCAACTCAGACACCCAGCCTCACCAGATTCTCCTTGAACTAAGACCACGCAGGCCTCGGCCCAATCACTCGTGGTAAGTCTTCAGTGACTTCCAAACCTTCACAGACTTGGTCACTCAACGATCCACAATTCCTCTTGATGTTCTAGACCTTGACGCCTAACCGTCTCGAAGAAGCACAGTTTCAAAGGTAATAAGCGCCGGATCCACGCAGATCAATTTCTTCAGGATGCTCAATCACTTTGGGTTTGTGGGGTTTGGTTTTGGGATTTTCCTCACTTGATGATTTTCGCCAAAGTCCCTGAGGATGGGTTGCTCTCAAATGACAAGTGTCAAGTTCTTCGAGCAGCCAACCAACTAGTGGTTGTAGGGGCGCTATTTATAGCCTAGGAGCAGCCCGACATGATAAGACATAAATGCCCTTCAATGATATGACCGTTAGGTGGATAAGATATTTTGGACAGCCGCGCAAGAAGATACAAGAACGGCCGGAAATTTGACTCTCAAATTCTCAGACTATCATGTTCTCATCGTAGGCAATTCAAGACCGGCGAATTCCTAACTCCTCGCTAGAGAAAGTCATCATGACTGTAAGAACTGTGACTCTCACATCAAGAACTTGACTGAATCTGTATGAGATTTCCAATGGCTTCACTCAAGGGATTGGTAGGTGTAGGATTTTGAGTTGAGCATCACATGGAAAATTTTCCTTAGAATTTCCTCGACTTCTTTAACAAAGACGGTGTTTTATGACTCAAGAAAGAGAAAATGAAACTACGAAAACAAAAGTATTCACGCTTCATGTTCCTCGAATGAATACCAAGTCTTCAAGGTCACACCAATTTCTTCACTTTCAAAGTCTTCGTAATATCAAAGTCTTCAATGAAGAACTTCATTTTAGGGTCGATTTTCTCTCAGAATATCAAACCCTCATAGACTTATAGACCTGTGTACACTCACAAACGCATCGCCATTTAACCTATAAGTCTTCAATACACCAAAATCACTAAGGGCACTAGATGCACTTACATGCCTTGCCCTTATCATCGATGATGAAACCGGTCGCTTGAGGACTTCAATGGGCGGCAAGTAGCTACCATGGTTCGTGAGTGTCACCTTTGTAATTCAAAGAAGATCTTGCCCTTATGAATCTCATAATCCAAGGCGATAGGATTCAAATTAAAAGGTGACATAGCAACATTAGCCGAGTCCTCATGAAGAAATCATGGAAGTTGACGGAACGCCATGAATGATGTTGAAAAGCATGTTCTTCATGATGCCAACGACATCTTCATCATTTGAGTCGTGGCCTTTGATAGGACTCCATTTTTCGTCAGATGCGATAGACAAATTGGTGGCATATATAGCAATTCCTTGACGAGGAATTTGGTTCATGGGGCCTGCCTCGCTTCAAAGGCTTCATGAGCACTTGCATATAATGATCCGTCACCATGTCATTGTAGATGCAACGCACTAGCATGGGGAGGATCAAGAGGAAGGACACAAAGCAATTCAGTTGCTGGTGCCTTATAGTGAGTGTTTTCTGTCATCCAATCCAGCACCCATGAATTAACATCTTCAGCATCTCCGGTGATATGCAAAGTGGCATAGAACTGAAGAATGCGTTCTTCATTCCAATCATAGATATCGCAGTAAGTTCAAGAGTCCCGCATCGTGAATAACTCGAGGACCGCTCAAGCACGGCAGAGATTCCATATCCACATGAGGAATATGTTCATGATTGAAGATTTTGTCCTTGTCAAAGAGCACTGAGGAAAAGAAGTTGGCTTGAGTAGCAGTCCAGAAACGGCTCTTCCTTATGCGAGCAGAGTCATATGGATTGTAATCAAGAAGAACACATGCTCGTAAAAGAAGTCTTCAGCCTTGAATTTTTGCTTGCTAGAGAACGGATTCTTCGGTTTGGGCAGAGGAGTGTCGTTGATTTGCAGCACAACCTCAGTGAATGACGATCTCAAAAGCTTCAGCCGAGGAATTTCTCGTTCCTCTTCTTGTGCAGTTTGGGGATCAAAGAAGAAGAGGTTCTTCAAAGACTAGCGGCTGGAATTTCTTCATGAACAAACGATGTGGGATGAGTTTCTTCAGAGCCCATTTGAACAGCTTGTAGCCGGGATCGAGGAATTTGTTGAATAGGAGTGAAGAGAGGAGTATTGGGATGCTGATTTTCCCAAAAGTCATCGCTCATCACCGTGTAGTGCATCCAATATCCACATCTTCATCTTCTTTTCACTTCTCAACACCAGCCTCTTCACCGTGAACCGAGGCATAGGTGAGGAAACGATCGGCGCTGAAGGGAATGTTTCCACTTCAATTTCTTCATCAAACCGCTTCCGAGGTAGCAATGTAATGATTTTCTTCATTAGATCCGCTTGGGATCTTGTAGTCTTCCATAAGGAACAATTTCTTGATGACATGGAGGAAAGCGGAATGGCATCAATAGGATTTTCAAGCGAGCTGGTCATTGGCTTCATTTTCTTCGCAGTCAAGAATTTGACGCAGCCGATGCCTTCCTTTTTTTCATCGCAGCTCGCTTCAGAGCCTTGGTCTTCTTCACTTATAAGCGTATGGAAGAATTGGAGTTGGTGTTATGCAGAGGAGCCGAGGATCGTGGTTCATTTTCTTCAAAGAATCGTGTAGTTGCCTCGATCTCTTCAGCTTCTTCAGCGCACCACTAGTGGATGCCCGGGAATTTCTTCAAATGGGCCGGAATGGAGTCATCAGCCTTGAACTTGTATTCTCATCGCCAGTTGAAAGTCATTAGCGTTATTGACAGTTCTTCAAACAGGCTGAGCAGTAGTCTACAAATGAGGATTTTCTTGTTGCGATGGGGCTGCAATAGCTTGTCATTTTGTTCGCAAATTGATTTAATCTCACTTTTGCTCCTTGCCAATCAGCATTGTATGCATCAAATCTTTGCCGAGGGCTTGATCTCAGATTGAGCCTTGAGAAGTTCTTCCGTGTCACCGACAACGCTCTTCTTTAGAAGCTTCTCCTTTCTAGCTTGTGCTCTTTTATCTCACGAGCCTTTTCAAACTTCCACTCTTGAGAGATGAAATGGGTCAAGATATGACTTTGACCAGAGTCGAGGCGATCGCATTGGAGTGTTTGGATCCTTATGCCATAAGTCAATATAGTCGAGGATCTTCTTCGGATCCGTATAGGGCACAGTGTTGCTTTGGCTCGCGGCCTTTGCTTGTCTGCTCCTCGATGATTTCGCAAGTTCTTCATCGAAGCCTCATCATCGAGGGCACTTGAAAGCAACTGTTTTTCTTGACTTGGCCGAGGACCGCTGGCCGTCGTTGCTTTTGTCTTCAGCGAGTGGGGCCTAATGAGGACATTGGTGCAGCCGAGGAACTCGCGAGACACCGTAGTAATTGAGAAACCCCGAGTCCTTTGACATGTAGCCGATGCACAGGAGTTGAGGACTTGGAGGAGCTGCCGAGGACTTTGTGGAGCAGCAGTAGTCTCGAGGAATTTGCCGTGAGGGCGCAGCCGAGGAACTTGGCCGTGAGGGCGCTGATGGTGAAGCACTTGGCTTTGAAAGCAGGCTTCTTCGCATTGATTTCTCGGCTTGACCGAGGTCTCACGTAGCAGCAAGCAGAAATGAATCCTCATTGATTTCCTCACCGCCTCCTTGGCTTGTCTTGCCAATTTTGCTTGGCGCCTAGCCCATTCTTCGTGAAAGTCTTCACCACTTTTGATGCTAGTGGGATCACGACTGGCCAAAGTGCCAATGGAGCTCTTGGGCATGGAGGATTTAAGGCTAATTTCTTCATGTACTTTGGAGTAACATATCGATATTCCTCCATTCTCGTGCCCATCTTCGCTCAATCCTCCTAATGTGCACTTTGCGCTGATTCTTGTTTTGTTTGCCAAACTTGGCTTCATCAGTGTGCAATAATCCTTGTATATTTCATCGTGATCTCAAAGCGCCATGACCTCCTTTCTTTTCCTCCTTCTCAATTTCTTTCCTTCAGCCATTTTCTTCAGATGAGGAATTTGAACAATTGAACACTCAAGAAGTATGCAGTTTTTCTTCGAGGAATGCTGCAAATGAGTTAAGTTGATGAGAACCTAGTGATTCAAAGAATGACATGAGTACCGTGAACAGAGTGTAGGTGCGAGGAATTTGAGAGGTCATATGCGCCTCGTAAGATTTTTCAAAAGACAAGTTTTGAGGAATTTGACCAGCTTGAGCCTTGAGGAATTTCACTAAGCTCTTGTCTTAGGTTCCAGAGTTGTACAGATTGAAAATCCGCACAATTGAGGAATCTTGAAGAAATGAGTGCTTAGAGAGATGGATCAAGAGCATACAAGGTGTGAGGTGTTCATATGTGAAGATTTGAAGAATAAAACACCTTTGAAGATTTTCGTAAAAGTTTGAGAATCAAAGCGAGTAATAAAAGTGAATTTTAATTACCCGAATCAAGAACACGATTTAACAGAGATGAACAGCGATGAAGTTTGTCAAGTTAGATCTCCCACGCCTAACTTGGCAGAGGAAGATGGCTACGGGCGGCGGAGTGAAGATTTCAAGAGTCGGCGTGAGTACGACGGCGACGAGGTCGAGGCAGTGAAGCTCTTCCTCACCGACGGCGATGGAGTAGTGGCAGCGCTAGGGTTTGAGGAGAGCTCGAGCGAGAGACAGCGACCGAGCGGAGTAAATGAAGTAAGGAAGGGGAGAGGGGTATTTATAGCCACGGTAAAAAATTGTTCGCCTCAAGATTTTGGGACTAACATGCCCCTCGCCTCTTTCTTCTTCACGCTGACATGTGTCACCCACGCATCGCAAGCGTATGAGATCGTAAGATCGCGGGTGAATATAATAATGCATCGTGGGATGCGAACGGTTTGAGCGGTAAAACCGAAAATCTGGATAAGATTTGTTTTAAAATTTCGCTCGCAATTTCTTCAAATTTACGTAACATAGTGAAGACTTTGAACGAGTTTCAATCGTAACGCATATGAAGAATTTGTGAATAGATTGGGTTGAGTGAAGCATCGAGGGGAAGGGTCCGATCACACTCACTTAGCGTAAATCTTAACTTGAAGAAATAGCAATAAGTGAATGTCAGAGAGGACATAAACTCATATATATATATATAGCAAATGAAGAAAAACGACGGAAACAAAGGAAGATTTTGCAAAGTTGAAGAATTTGAAAACTCAAGACTTTCAAAATGAGGAAAACTCAAATTGAAGATTTTCAACTTTTGTGGTGGCGTGACTCCACTTTATAAGAATGATGATTTCGCATAATCGCTGCATAATTGTCGAGGGTTCTCGAGAATCAAATTCTTCATTAATTTCTTCACACTTAGAGTGTTATTCTTCATTGATTGAAGAAAACGCTTTTCATGTGTTGCACATCTAAGTCATCAATTCTGCATGAGGGTTAGGATCTGTGTCCTTTTTCAAAGAACATTCAAAGATTCTAAGATATTTAGCTCACACCGCAACTTGCTAAATCTCTTCTCATCCAAGGTCTTAGTGAAGATATCAGCTAGCTATTCTTCAGTCTTCACATGCTCGATGGAGATGTCGCCTTCAACACATGATCATGAAGAAAATGATGACTTAACTGATGTGCTTTGTCTTCGAGTGCTGAACTGGTTAGAGCAATCTTGATGGCACTCTCATTGTCGCAGAGAGAGGCACATTCTTCACGCTGACGCCATAGTCCTTGAGGGTTTGCTTCATCCAAAGCAGCTTGAGCACAAGATGAGCCAGCAGCAATGTATTCAGCTTCAAAGAAGAGACAATGATACGCAGCTCTGCTTTCTTCGAGGACCCACGCACTCAAAGATCGTCCGAGGAAATGACAAGTGCCGATGTTGACTTGCGGTCCACACGATCACCAAAGATAGTCGAGTCGTAATATCCAATGAGATCAAAAGCAGAGCCCTTTGGGGTACCATAATCCTAGTGTTGGTGTGTGAGCTAGATATCAAGAATATGCTTCACAGCCTTATGGTGTGATTCCTTCTGCAGCTTGAAATCGGGCACACATGCAAACACTAAGCATTATATCCGCCTAGATGCACATAAGTACAATAAGGAACCAATCATGGAGCGGTATACCTTGTGATCAAGTCAATACCATTTTCATCAAGGCATAGATGGCCATTTGTGGGCATAGGAATTTTGACGCCTTTGCAATCTTGCATGCCAAATTTCCTTAGTACATCTTTGAGGTATTTCTCCGAGATATGAATATGCCATTGCGCCGATTTAATTTGAAGACCTAAGAAGAATTTCAACTCTCCCATCATAGACATTTGATATTCTTCACTCATCATATAGGCAAATTCATCATCGTAACGCTGGTCAAGACAGCCAAAGATAATATCATCAACATAAATTTGGCACACAAACAGCTTCACCATCATATGATTTAGTAAAAAGAGTAGGGTCGAGTGAACTGGGTGAAGCCATTCTTCACGAAGAATTCCTTCAATGTATCATACCACGCCCGAGGGGCTTGCTTGAGGCCATAGAGAGCCTTATTGAGTCTCAAGACTTTGTCGATTCTTGGGATCTTCAAAACCCGGGGTTGAGCAACATATACTTCTTCCTCAAGCTTACCATTGAGGAATGCACTTTTCACATCCATTTGATATAAGATAATATCATGATGGTTAGCGAAGCAAGTAATATAGAATAGCCTCAAGTCTAGCAACAGTGCAAAAGTTTCATCGAAATCAATTCCTTCAACCTGTGTGTAGCCTTGAGCTACTAGTCGCCTTTTATTCCTCACCACAAGGCCATTTTTATCTTGCTTGTTGCGTAGATCCACTTTGTGCCAATGATATTATGCTTGTGAGGATCTGGGCGATCGACCAATTCCTAGACATTGTTCACTCGAATCGATGTAATTCTTCTTGCATAGCCTAATCCACTCCGCCCGTAAATGCTTCATCTACCTTAGTAGGCTCGTGGATAGAGACAAAAGCATAGTGCCCACAAAAGTTAGATAAATGTGATGCTTTTGAGCGCAGAGAGAGACCTGCGCTAATGTCATCGATGATCTTCTCCACTTGCACTTCTTTTGCAACGCTGTGGATGAGTTGGTTGTCGCCGAGGATTTTGATCAGCATTTTCATCAAGACCATTTTCCTCATCATGTTCTTCGTGCATCACCGACGCTTTTCATGAACAGGACTGAATTCTTCAAAGAGATTCTTCAAGGGAATGACATCCTCGCTGCTTTGAGCTTGATAGCATCTTCAGTGCTGGTTCATCTAACATGTATGTAGGTGCTCTTTGCAGCCATTAGTTTCATCGAACCGCACATCTACAAAGGTCAACAATCTTGTGAAGAACAATGTTGAAGACTCAGAGGTGTGCGTAGTCCTTTCCGTAACCAAGCATAAACCTTCATGTTCTTTTGGTGCAAATTTAGAGTTGTGGTGAGGATCTCTAATCCAACATTTAGCAATCAAGACTTTGAAATAACTCACACCGGGTTTCTTGTCGGTGAGGAGTTCATAGGCGCCTTCTTGTGGAATTTGTGAAGATATACTCTATTGATGATGTGGCAAGCAAGATCAATTGCATCAATCCAAAATGCCGAGGTGTTTTGTATTCATCAAGCATAGTGCGAGCCATCTCAACAAGAGTTCTGTTTTGCGCCCCACGATGCCATTCTCACGAGGAGTATAGGAGCAGATAACTCATGAGTAATACCAAGTTCATCAAGATATGCATCAAGACCGAATTCTTGAACTCGCCCATTATCACTTCGATATGCTTGATCTTCACACCAAAGTTGGTCAAGCCTCGAGGAAAATTGTTTGAAGACTTCCGCACTTCATGTTTGTAGGCAACAATGTGTACCCATGTATATCGAGAATAATCATCAACAATGACAAAACCATATAGAGATGCATCATTAGTGACCGCTGAGTAATGATTAGGTCCAAGAGGTCCATGTGAAGCAATTCAATGGACGGGTAGTGGTCATGATAGTCTTCGCTGGATGCTTGGCCTTGGTCATTTTTCCAGCTTCACATGCTCCGCATAAGTGATCATTGAGGAATTTGACATTCTCAATGCCAATGACATGGTTCTTCTTCGCAAGCGTGTTCAAATTCCTCATGCGTGCATGACCAAGTCGTCGATGCCATAGCCAGCCTTCTGAAGCTTTTGCAAGTAGACATACGGCTGGTTGTGGTCTTGTAGAGAAATCAACAATATACAGATCTCCTCTCCTAAAGCCTTCGAAGACTTTGGAATTGTCAGCTTCCATAATCACAACACAGCGATATTTGCCGAAGACAACAACCATATCAAGATCACAAAGCATTAAGACTGACATGAGATTGTATCCTAAGGACTCAACAAGCATGACTTTGTCCATGTGCTTATCCTTAGAGATAGCAACCTTACCAAGACCCAATACCGACTTTTGCCTTTGTCAAGAAGATGATATGCTTGAGAGGTGACGGTGATAATGGAGCATCCATCAATAGATTCTTGTCACCACCATGTGATTTGTACATCCACTATCGAGGACCCATTCAAGGTTTTGGGTTGATCATCCCGCAGATGAATTAGTGTAACTTACAATCTCATATGCTTCATCATGAAGAATATGATATCAAGTTCATCGATGTATTTCATCAAGCAAGAAACAGATATAGCAAGATGAGGACGCAGAAATGAAAGTTCATTTCATCATGATTTGCCAAGGCCCTTTCAGTGCAATTTCGTCAGTCCCCAAAGAAATTCTTCAGACGTTAGAGCACGCCCGAGACCCGACCCCGCAGAAGAGATTAGTTCTTTTTCTTCACCACCCACATCTGGAGGGGTGGCAAAGAGTTCATGATTCTGCGAGCACCATATGAGAAAGGCGGCAAAGATGCCAAACCATTTTGCTTCACATAAGAGGGGTTAGGGTAAGTGAGGGAGTCCTGGACTAGGGGGTGTCCGGACAGCCGGACTATCATTATCCGCCGGACTCCAAGACTACGAAGATACAAGATTGAAGACTCCGCCCCGTGTCCTGATGGGACTTTCTTGGCGTGGAAGGCAAGCTTGGCAATACGGATATGTAGATCTCCTACCATTGTAACCGACTGTAACCCTAGCCTCCTCCGATGTCTATATAAACCGGAGGGCTTTAGTCCAGAGGACAACATACATTACAACAATCATACCATAGGCTAGCTTCTAGGTTTAGCCTCCTTGATCTCTTGGTAGATCCACTCTTGTACTACCCATATCATCAATATTAATCAAGCAGGACGAGGGTTTTACCTCCATCGAGAGGGCCCAACCTCGGTAAAAACATCGGTCCTCGCCTCGCTACCATCCGCCTAGACGCACAGTTCGGGACCCCTACCCGAGATCCGCCGGTTTTGACACCGACATTGGTGCTTTCATTGAGAGTTCCTCTGTCGCCACCGATAGGCTTGATGGCATCTTCAACCAGCAATGCTGCCCAGTGGTGAGACTTTTTCCCCGGACAGATTCAGATTCGGGCGGCCAGCATCAGGCCAATTCACTTGGCCATCCGAGCAGATCGAAGTTACGCTCGCCGCCAGTCAGATTTGGAAGCTTAAACTTCACGGCCGATGTCCGCGAAGACTTGATCTTCGACGACTCGAGCCACGATAAGCACGCCACATCGCGGACGACGGCATGATCTAGCTCGCCAATCGGTCAAGGCTTTGTGGCCGCGACACGGATCCGCTTCGCCATTAACCCGAGCCGATCGCCTGCATCGAGGGCCGGTGGATAGACGCCGCCGAGGCTTCAACATCCACGGCGATGGAGCCAAACACCGATCTTGTCCTCGCGAACTCGTGATTCCGAGGCGCCGGACTCCTTGCCGGATTCAACCTCCCGCGCGCTTCTACCAATCGATCCGGATTGGGCCGTTATGGAATTCACCGCCATGACATCTTTCCAATGCTCGCTTTTGGCGATATCCTGAATTCACTAAAGCACCTCTCGTTATCGGGAGAGTCCTGGCCGGACTATGGCTAGGATGGTTGGGGTACGGACAACGAAGAAATTCAGAGCCCACCCACCACCCACTTGGTAGCCACCGCCGATTTATCAAACCGACATGTTAGACTACGACCAAGACATCGACGCTTATGGACGCATTTATGCCGAGATTTAACAGAACCAGAGCCTACAGGCAATCGAAGACCACCTCGCCATACTATTATATACATGGTGGACACCCCAAAGAGGGGACGGCGAAGAAACAGCGGAGGCAGCACTTTAAAGAAGCAGCCCAAACGCGAAGGCCGCCGCGCCGCCTAAATCCCGCCATAGCAAGAATGAAGATTCCGCAGAGGAGATAATAATACTCCGAGAGTGCCGAAGACAATCCCTCCAAAGAAGATTCAGCGCAGGAGGATGTGAAGCAAGCCTCGTGAGAGGGCGGCATTTAAGAGGTTGAGGATCATAACTATATGCCTCCTCCAAGACGGCACGCCAACGATGACGTAATTGCTGCACTGAGGATCCTGTCAACAAGAGCGCTTAAGCGCAGCTTATCGCCACAACAAACAGCCTAAAGAAAAGCAGCAACAGCTTTCCAAGCTGATCAGACTCGCCGCCGATCGATGGACCGAGGTCCTCGCGTCAAGAGTATAAACTCGAACGCCCCTCCAAAAGTTACCCAGACGAAAGCTGCTCCTCCCGATTAGAGGAGGAAGCATACATACCTCCATCACTAGTGCACAATATGGCGGACCGACCACCCCGTGGTCGTGACAGGAGGCATCCAGCCACCAGCCAAGACCATATCCCGCATCGCCCAAAAGTACGGCCAAGAGGGAACGCTACGACTTAAGTAGACATATTGATGACAAAGCAAGGCAATCCAGATCCATCTATGGATCACGGGCGCCTTACGACCCACGATGAATACCGCCGTGTCGATATAATAACCGCCGGGCCAACACAGAGACAACGCCTTCGAGCTGCGCCGCGATATCGCCAATATGTGGCGCCAGACACCCGCTTATGCTTCATCGACGGTAATGGATCATCGATCCTCAAGGGTTTAAACCCGTGAACATCGAATCTACGATGGCACAACAGCACTCATGGTCCGGATCAAGATTATCTTCTCCACATCCATATGGCCCGCAGCGACGCATCTCCACGCCATCAAGTACCTCCCACTGCTTAAAGGACCAGCTCGGCATTGGCTTAACAGCTTGCCCGCAGAGTCAATTGTGTTGGGAAGACCGAGGCCGCATTCCTTGATAACTTCCAAGGCACATATAAAGTACTCACCGACGCCGATGACCTAAGCCACATCATTCAGCAGCCTGCATTTAATCGCTAGACAATTTCGACACGGTTCTTGACGAAGAAAAATCAAATCGCCGATTGTCCGGATGCAGAGGCCCTTGCAGCCTTCAAACATAACATCCGGACGAATGGCTAGCCCGCACCGGGGCAGGAAAAGCCAAATCCATGGCAGCCCTCACATCGTTAATGACCCGCTTATGCTGGAGAGGACAGCTGCTAGCCCGCAGCAAACAATCTCCGTGAAAATTATTGCAGTCCGGATACTAAGGACAACAACGCAGGTCACGCCGAACAAAACAAGCGCCGCTTAACGGCGATTTATAAGGAGGATACGGCAGCCAACGCCGGATTTCGAGGCTCTAAACCCGTCACGGAAGAAGCCATTTAAAAGAACCACTCCGGTCCGTCCAACTGGACCGAATACTCGACCGCTTATGCCGATACATGGCACTCAAAAGCCAGCTAACCACACTAATAGAGATTGCTGGTGTTCAGCAGCCGGCAAGTTAATTGTCAAAAACAATGACAAGGCTAAACAATGACGACGAGGAAGAGACCCGCCCAACAACAGAGGATGTATGGGTTTTCCCCACAAGCACGGACGGTGAATATGATATACGCGACCCACATACCCAAGAGGGAGAGGAAACGCGACTAAGGGACATCTATGCGATGGAGCCACGCCTAAAGTTCAATCCATGGTCCTTTGTCCGATCACTTTCGATCAAGAGACCACCCGACCAGCATACGCCATGGCGGATTCGCCGCATTGATTTTAGACCCAATCGCCGGCGGATTTCACTCACGAGTCCCGATGGACGGCGGCAGAGCTCAACCTGCTTTATCAGATACAAGACGAAATGGGCATAGACCCATCAAGGATTAAACCTACAAAGACAACCTTTAAAGGTGTCATACCAGAGTGGAAGCTAATCGCACAGCTCACCACACCGAAGTGGTCTTCGGATCCTCGGATAATTTTCGAGGAAGAGTTAATTCGACATAGTCCCGCTTTCGCAGCGCTATCACGCTCGCTTCGACAAACCGCGTTTCGCTAAATTCAACGCGTGCCGCACTATGCATACCTAAAGCTCAAGATGCCAGGCCCTCGTGGAGTCATCACGATCAATGGGAATACGGAACGCCCTCCAACGGAGGAACATACGCTCGCGTGGCGGCACGTAACAGCCTTCTAAGGCATTTCGAGTCCGCCGTTAAACGCCGGATACAACAAAGCGCGTCTTGAGCAATGCCAACCAAGACCACTCGCGCGATCGAGCATCGCCAGAGCAAAGGCGGCCCCAACCTCGCCACAAGATGATCGCACGAATAACACTCCGCCAGACATCATTACGCTTTGGAGATACCATGGGCACAGGGAGGCACGATCAAGAACGGACCCAGAGTGCGGTTCGACCACACCAGGCTCGCAAATGCGCCTTTTTTATTTTCCTTCTTTATGTACACATGACTCATAACTGAAGCCCCGTCCGCGCGAACCTGCCAAACTCATGATGCAACAACAGTGACTAAAGAAGGTCAAATGTAACACTCGTGTGGTCTCAATTACGAGCATTAAATTTGATTATACACACCAAGTCCACAGCTCATCCCTCGAGGGGACATGTTTACTTAGTCCAAATCCCTTGCTTACCGTGACTATTTGTATCACCGCTCCACCAGCGCACTTTCTTTCGTAAATAATCCAGCACCATTTTTGATCGTAATTGCATTACCTTTATATATATGCTCATTATATGACATCTTGCACCTGTATTTTGGTACGGCCTAATACACCGGGGCTTATGTTCCCATTCTATGGTGTGATAAGTCCTAACACTTTCACAAGTGCGGCACCCCAAACTTATAGCATTATATGAATCGGTCCAATCATGTCTTGGGTCAATAGTTGGGTTTGCCTGCCCCACGCTTTGGTGCCTTACATTCCGCTCCGCCGGCTAAGGTGGCACCGGAGAACCATCGCGACATGCCTCGCTGAGCCGGGCGAAGCCAAAGGAGAAAGCTAAAACCGACCGGCATGATAAGGCGAGAGACCGGTCGCTGTTCGAGAGGTTTTTTCGTCCTTAAAGACTCACGCCGCTTCGAAGCGAATTTCCTGACAATGTCCGATTTGCGTGATAGCGCCTGGATTCGGCCTTCCGAATACCAGGGGCTTCACCAAATTTAAAATTATAGAATTCTATGGCTAAGGAGAGTGTTCAAGCATTATAAGTCCGGTTGCTTTGTTCGTTGTGTTGAGCGCCCCTAGATGGACCCCAAAATGGGAACAAGAGTGCTCAAGTTTATCCCAACACCCCAAAGACTGCGGGTTTGGGGGCTGAAGCCAACGACTTGCCATCTCTCGATTTTATAAACGGCCGCACGTAAGGTAATATTTTAAATTAAACAAGTTGTTGTTTAACGCCAAGACATGAACAAAGTTTCAGCGCGCAGGATAATACACAAGAAATTCATTCAAAGATTACATTTCGGGGCACTCATCCACACATTATGGCTCCTTCAGACAGTTTTATAATACATCTCGGCGCGGCGATACTCTTTGCCCGGGCGGCGGGGTTCGTGAGAAGCTTTCCGCATCCAACTTGCCCCATTGCACCTTTGTGCGGGCAAGAGCCCGGCGAGCGCTTTCAATACAAAGCGGAGCGCTGATGACATCCACCTGTGGGCATGCATCCACCAGACGCCAGACGAGGCCAAAGTAGCTTCCAGCATGGCATGTCCAGCCACACCGACTATAAGGCCCTTCATGGCCTCTTCACCACTTTAGGAGTTCGACCACCGCCACCGGTCGCTTGGGGCACTGGTGTCCGCCTCAAAGATATCGAGACCAGAAGACTTTTTCCGCCGAGCCCTCCTCGCCACGGTAGAATGCGGCGCATCGACGCGACTACGCGCAGATCCGCAAACGCCTCGAGAGCTCCGACGCGGTAAGTGTCGTATTTTACATTAACATGCCTCGCTTTGTATGAAAAATGCCTTACCCGCCGCTATTTTCTTTTATATCTTCAACCTCCTCAAGGGCCTTACGGCCCTCGGCCTTGGTGGATTTGGACTTTCGAGAGCCGAGGCAAGCTCGACTCTCGAAGTCTTGAGTCACGCCCAAACTCTCATGCTTTTCCATGAGAGCCCGGAGCTCTTGCCGAACTTCCGCCACCCGTGCCTCCTGCTTTTCCCGCCTGTTGCTCCACGGCCAAGACTATGTTCGTCATGACACAAAGATCCTTCGTGGCTGCCACCTGTTAGTGGCCCCCGCAATACACATATTATCCCTGCTCATTTTATTGCAACCAAAACCCTTTCTCAGAAGGTACCTATTCAAAGTGGTGTTACTCACCTTCTTTGTCCTCGAGCTGCTTTTTTCAAGATGGCTGAGCTCTCGCCGCACCGCCGAGATCCTCGCCAAAGACATCGACTCCGCCAAGCACGCAGAGAGGCCAAGAAATAAGAGCCTGCAAACCCATATTGACATATTTTTAGCAACCTCACAAGATATCTTGTTAGATCCTCACCCGCTTTTCTTTCCAACACCGAACCGAGCATCGTGGGCTACTATCTATGCGTATTACATTACATAATTTTAACTTCTACCTCAAAGCTCAAGAAGGTGTGCAAGAGTTTCGTCAGCCCGCTTTTATGAGCTAACCTTGATGGAAGCACCTTTAAGCGCCCAACAAGTTATCCGCGCCCGCTGACGGAGGTCGCTGGTGTCACGGTCTTGCCCTTCTTTGAATGGGCCGCTGCTGGACTCGAACCACCTGGTTCCGGCGTAGAGTCCGGCCAAAAAGTCCGGAGGTCGCCGACGGCGCCTCGAGCCTCCTCCTAATGGGTCCTCTCGATCCCACCTCGGCCCTCGCTTGCCGCGGGTTGGAGGCAGCCGAAGTGAATTCACATCCGACGAGGCTAATGACCCGCCGATGAGTCGGGAGATTGTCATCGGCCGACTACGGACAGTATGTGGCGTTAGAAGGACACTACGTGACATAAAAATATTATGATAAAGGATCCTGACACTTACGATCTTGCTGCACGCCCGCCCTTGGAGGCCACTTCATCCTCGCCAACGCTGGTGTTGGTAAACTGTCCGGGGGATAGTTCTCCTCTGACCTTCGCCTCCCCGATTGGGGAAGCTTCTTCTTCTCCTCCTCCGGAGAGAATACCTCCTCCTCGCCTTCGGGGAGGAGTCTCGCCGCCGTCAGACGCCAGATTATGGAACTCTTCGAGTCCCTCGCGCCACCTTCTTGTTCTTTCTCCCAAGACCACGGCGGTGCCGAACCAAAGAGTCTCGCTAAGCGGGCGCCCACTGGTCTTCCGCATGGGAGCCGGGCTGATAAGCAGCTTGGCCTTCTCCATCCATTCCTCGCCAAAGGAAGAGGCAGAATGAAACCTCACCGAGTCAATTTAATTATCACAAGTGTCCCATAATGGGGTCAATCACTTACCTCGCCGCTTGGATATCGCGAGCTGAATCATGGTCTTCCGTCATGATGCGGGGCTTTGGCGCTTTTTGAACAAAGACCTCCGTGTGCCTTCAGATGTTGTATCAAGAGCCCGCTTAGCGCCTGGGCTGTTCCGCATTGAACTCCCACAAATTAAATGCCCGTTTGGCATGGGAGGATCCGCCGGATGAGCATGACTTGGACCACGCCAACGAGCTTGAGCCTATTGCTCACCATCTTCTTGATGCAGGCTCGAGTCCCGCCACCTCCATCGATTGCCCCACCGCAAGCCCTTCTTTCCGTGAGGTGAGCTGCGGGGATGCCAGATCTAAACTTGGGGCCACCACCCATGTAGGTTTGCGCTGCTCGGTGATGTAGAACCACCCCGATTGCACACCCCTTGACGGAGTCCACAAAGGCCCTTCGAGCCAAAGGACGCTGGGCAATTTGCCCAACATGGCGCCCAAGATTCCGCTTATGCGTTCTTCACAACCTTCGCTTGACGTTGAAGGTCTTGAGCCACAGCCGGGTGGGGCCGGATGCAGAGGAAGGTTTCGCACACGCATTTATAAACGCCGAGATGTTGAGGATGAAGTTCGGCGCCAGATCATGGAAATCCAGCCGTAGTAAAACATGAGCCCCTGACAAATGGATGGAGCGGAAAGCCTAGTCCGCTGGAGGAAGTGGGGAGGAAGACGACCTCTCATGAGGCCTGTAGGGACGAGCTGCCTCGCCGGGCAAAATGATGCGCGATATCGCCGAAAGGTATCCGGCGCCAAGAAGCTTGGTGATGTCCTCCTCCTTAGCGGTGGAGGCCAACCACTTGCCTCCCGCCTCCCGACATATTCGGAGAAGGTCGAGGCGAGATGCGCGAGCTTGGGCGCTGGAGCTTGAGTGCGGAGATGGATAAGCAAAGGAGGAAGAAGGCGAGGTGAGAAGGTGAATCTTATCCCTTATATATAGGAGGACTAAACTGCAAGGCCCCCATCGCCCGGTAAAACTCGCTATCTCCCAAGCGCCACCATCAATGGCGCGCTGGGTTACCCACGTCCGTATTGATGAGAATCCTGAATAAGGGGAACACAATCTCGCTCGACAAGACGTACAAGAAACCGCCGCTAAATGTGCCGAGGTGGTATGGTAAAAACGATTCAAACAAAGGCTTGGTAGCGGTGTGATGTCACGCCGCAGAATACGCCGCCAGATTGAACTAAGTGTACATTTTATTCTCTACGATGGAATGTGGAATTTATTTTGCGTAACCGACACTATCCCGGTGTTCATGATCTTCTCGATTATTCAAGGAGGAACCCACCTTGCAATGCCGAACATTATGTGCGCCAGACTTATCGCCATTGAAGCCTCGTTCAGGCTACCGAGGAGTCCTCGACTAGGTGGTGTCCGGACAGCCGACTATCATTATCCGCCGGACTCCAAGACTACGAAGATACAAGATTGAAGACTCCGCCCGTGTCCGGATGGGACTTTCCTTGGCGGAAGGCAAGCTTGGCAATACGGATATGTAGATCTCCTACCATTGTAACCGACTGTAATCTCTAGCCTCCTCCGTGTCTATATAAACCGAGGGCTTTAGTCCAGAGGACAAGATACATTACAACAATCATACCATAGGCTAGCTTCTAGGTTTAGCCTCCTTGATCTCGTGGTAGATCCACTCTTGTACTACCCATATCATCAATATTAATCAAGCAGATGTAGGGTTTTACCTCCATCGAGAGGGCCCAACCTGGGTAAAACATCGTGTCCTCGCTCCTGCTACCATCCGCCTAGATGCACAGCCTGGGACCCCTACTCAAGATCCGCCGGTTTTGACAATCGACAAGAAGCATATGAATAAGCAGAGTAATTCCTTGAGGACTTATGAACATAATGGTTTGAAGAACAATGCACATATTCATGACCCTTAGCTCTACCTCATGAGACAGAGTTGTTAGCACGATGATAATCATATGAGGACTTTGATCCAGCTTGAGGAATTTGATCCATGTGAAGAATTTGGTCCATATGAGGACTTGGATCCATATGAAGAATTTGGTCCATATGAAGAATTTGATCTGGGGTTCTCGTTTCTTCACAGGTGGTGTCATGAGGACATTCACCAAGACTTTCAACACAACTTTTGGGAACCCAGATTTTCTTCATAGGGAACCGCTCGCAGCTTAGTGCCAACATATCTAGCAAATACTTCACCATTCTCGATTTTTGAACAGTTTATAGTTGAGTCAAATGACTCATCGAAGAATGAGGAGATTCACATGTAAAGCCAGATAAGTTAGATGGATCAACCGAGGTCCTTTGCAAAGAACTCCATGAGGTTTTGGGGTACCGCCAGCTTCCAATATGTTCCATCAAGATTGAGTTTCCTCTCAAAGGCAATACCTCTTCCTAGGGTTTCGCTTAGGATCTGCTTTTGAGCACATCACAAAGTGTCTAATGCCCTTTGAGGCTTTTTGTACATGCCCTGTCATGTACAGCCTTCAGCCCGCATTGTCAAGGATGCTAGCAATGTCCTCGATGAGGAATTAGTGACGGCAGAGGCAGATGAAGAATTTGTAATAGCTTGAAGCATTTGAACATTCAGTGAAGAATTAGCAGATTCACGCTCAATGCACTTTTGCAGGGGGAACAAATTCTTCCCGAGAAGCACCGATTTGTTGAGCTAGTAATGAATCGCGCCTTTCAAGATCTTCATAACACACTCTTAGCTTCTCAAGATCTTCCTTTCTTTGAAGAGATTCAAGAGAAAGCTTCTTGTGATCTTGCTTTTCATGAAGAAATTCATAAGAAAGTTTCTCATGATCGCATAAGAGAGCGCTTATGATGACCTTGAAGGTTATCAAACCTAGACCAAGTCTCAAGATTTTCAAATAAGGCTTTAGTGCGATCCATTTCTTCACCCAACATATCGCCACTTTTATCTAGCATGTTTGAACCTTTTCAAGAGCCCGTTGTTGTTTCACAACAATCTTAGCAAGTTTAGAGTAGCTGGGCTTGAGATCCTCATCATATTCATTTTCACTAGATTCAGAGGAGTTGTATTTGAGTACCTTAGCACCTTTCGCCATGAAGCAATAGGTGGGAGCGTAGCCATCATTATCTTCATCAGCTTGTTTGCGGAGCCGCTTTCAAGGTTGAAGATGTACTTGCCGATCAAGGCAAGAGTAACGCCGCACTCGCCACACCGCACTCAGATTCTTCAGACGCCTCTCTTCATCATTTTCCTCAGATTCAGCTTCAGAGTCCATTTCCTTGCCAATGAATGTCCGAGCCTTCTTGGAGCTGCTCTTCTTGTGAGATGAAGACTTCGAGGATTTTGATGAAGAATATTTTGACGATTTCTTCTTCTTCTTCGCATCATCAGAACTGTAATCCTTCTATTTCTTCTTCTTACTTTCCTTTTCCCATCGAGGACAATCTTGAATATAGTGAACAAAGCTTCTTGCATTTGTGGCAAAGCCTTCTTATAGTCATTGGATGAGGAATCATTGCCTCTTGAGGATTTTCCAAAGCTTACCACGCCTTGTGAACTTCGAATTTCTTCACAAGCAAAGCTAGATCCTCGCTCGCTTTTTCAGTGGTCACCAAGGCTACTACCGTAATCCTCATATTCGAGTCGACTCACCTTTGGCCTTCGTGGCACGTGGTTTGCCATAGTTTGAACCATAGAGATCTCTTTTCAGAAGTCGAACTCGTGAGTGTTTAGCCTTCGAGGATATCAAGCAGGATCAAGCTTAACTTGTAGTCAAGACGCTTTGTATCATCATCCCCAGAGTATCAAATGAGGAATCAAGCTTATCTCAACAATTTCTTCACAACTTCATGATCAAGAATGTCAAGGGCACCGAGGGCTTGAAGCTCATTTGAGATGTCAAGAGGCGATCAAAGGTTTGTTGACATTCTCATTGTCGAAGTCTTTGAAGCGGTTGAAGAGATTCCAAGAACATCGACTCGAGAGTCGCTGAGTTGAAACTCCTTCATTTACTTTGGACAGCCTATCCTGTATAAGCTTAGCAGCTTCCAAAGCACTCACTCTTCCATACCGCCCTTTGCTCGATGGCCACATATGATATTCTTTGCTTGAGAATCGAAGTTGTTTGAATCTCTTCACATCGGTAGCGCTTCAAAGGAGGGAGTGACAGAGGGGACACCATTTTCCACAACATACCGTAGATCGTTATCATTGCCTCAAGATGCATTCGCATCTTGTTCTTCCAAGAGGGGTAGTCCGCTCCATCAAAGGTAGGACACCCACCGAGACCTTGATCATACCAAGGCCGACATAACTAAAACTCCAAAGTGTTAAACTAAAATCACACGTAACAAGGGAGTACCTTGCTCGATACCAATTGAAAGTGCGTATATCGACTAGAGGGGGTGAATAGGCGTATTTTATGAATTCTTCACCGAGGAATTTGCTGGTGAGGAAATTCCTTAGCTAAGAACTACTTGCAGCGTAATAAGTACTCAGAGGTAAACATAACAGATACAAACATAGTCATCATGATGAAATGAAGACGGCACAGAGTACGTAAAGCGAAACACAGGATAACAAGATGAAGACGGACAGATCAAGAAATTGAACCGAGGAATTTGTGAAAGTCTTCACCAAAGTCTTCAAGCACGATATGAACAATGCATAACACAAGAATGAGGAAATGACAGAGTTGAGGAAATAGAACCGCTTAGTTGTCAAGACAATGATTTGGTAAACCAGTTCCAACCATCGCCCCGCTTGTACGCCCGGTTGAGCGGCCGAGTATTTAAACTCGAGGACACGCATTCCAACACCCGCCTCTTAGCCGCAACTCAGACACCCAGCCTCACCAGATTCTCCTTGAACTAAGACCACACAGCCTCGGCCCAATCACTCGTGGTAAGTCTTCAGTGACTTCCAAACCTTCACAGACTTGGTCACTCTGGGCGATCCACAATTCCTCTTGATGTTTCTAGACCTTGACGCCTAACCGTCTCGAAGAAGCACACCTTCAAAGGTAATAAGCATCGGATCCATGCAGATCAATTTCTTCGTTGATGCTCAATCACTTTGGTTTTGTGCGGGTTTGGTTTTGGGATTTTCTCACTTGATGATTTTCGCCAAAGTCCCTGAGGATGGGTTGCTCTCGATGACAAGTGTCAAGTTCTTCGAGCAGCCAACCAGCTAGTGGTTGTAGGGGCGGCTATTTATAGCCTAGGAGCAGCCCGACATGATAAGACATAAATGCCCTTCAATGATATGACCGTTAGGTGGATAAGATATTTTGGACAGCCGCCAAGAAGACAAAGAACGGCCGGAAATTTGACTCTCAAATTCCTCGTATATCATATTCTCATTGTAGGCACCAGACCGGCGAATTCCTAACTCCTCGCCGAAGAAGTACTCAAGGACTGTAAGAACTGCCTCACATCAAGAAATTGACTGAATCTGTATGAGATTTCCAATGGCTTCACTCAAGGGATTGGTAGGTGTAGGATTTTGAGTTGAGCATCACATGGAAATTTTTCCTTAGTATTTCTAATTCTTTAACAAGACGGTGTTTCCTATGACTCAAGAAAGAGAAAATGGAACTACGAAAACAAAAGTCTTCACGCTCATATTCCTCAATGAATACCAAGTCTTCAAGGTCACACCAATTTCTTCACTTTCAAAGTCTTCGTAAAGTCTTCGTAATATCAAAGTCTTCAATAAGTACTTCATTTTAGGGTCGATTTTCTCTCAGAATATCAAACTCCTCATAGACTTATAGACCTGTACACTCACAAACGATCACCACTTAACCTATAAGTCTTCAATACACCAAAATCACTAAGGGCACTAGATGCACTTACACATGGTTAGGATCTGAATAACTTGTCGGTTTGGGAAGTAGATGATGAGGTAGAACCTATCGCCTTTTTATTATCAAACCCTTGGGAGTTACTTCTACGTTATGCTCAGATTGCTATGCTATACTCCTAGGCGTGATTGGGTAAGTGTATCCATGACAGATGTGAATACTCTTAATTAATGGTTAACTTAAGGTGGCTACTTAAATACACATCCGGTGGATTGGTTGAGGCACCCCGAGTACCCAAAGGGTTGTCGTGGCACTTGGAGAACCCAAATGTCAAGTCAAAACCGCGGATCTCGGTAGGGGGTCCCGAATGCAGGCCTAGGCGGATGGTAACAGGAGACGAGGGACACGATGTTTTACCTGTGTTCGCCCTCTCGATGGAGGTAAAACCCACGCCCCGCTTGATTAATATTGATGATATGGGTAGTACAAGAGTGGATCTACCACGAGATCAAGGAGGCTAAACCCTAAAGCTGGCCTATGGTATGATTGTTGTAATGTATGTTGTCCCTCACGGACTAAAGCCCTCCGGCTTATATAGACACCGAGGAGGCTAGGGTTACACAGTAGTCGGTTACAATGGTAGGAAATCTACATATCCGATCGCCAAGCTTGCCTTCCACGCTAAGGAAAGTCCCATCCCGACACGGACGGATTCTTCAATCTTGTATCTCGAGTCTTGGAGTCCGCGACGATGATAGTACGGTTGTCCGACACCCCTAGTCTAGGACTCCTCAAGAGTCTCGAACTAGGCTTCAATGACGATAATTTCGCGCCAAGATAATGTTCGGCATTGCCAAAGCGGTTCCTCCCTTGAATAATCCAAAGGAAGATCATGAACACCACGATAGTGTCCGCTCCGCAAAATAAATTCCACATTCCAATCGTGAGAGAGAATAAAATGCACACAGTCCAATCACCGACGATATGCGGCATGGTATCACACCGCTACCAAAGCTTTTACTTGAATCGCTTTTTTACAATACCACCTCAAAGACGCTTAGCGGTTGGTTTCTTGGCACGCTTTTGTCGAGGCAGAGATCGTGTTCCCTTATTCCGTGATTCTCATCAATACGCGCGGGTAACCCAACTGCATCTGCCGCCACGCCTCTATCGAAGGTGAATCCTTAATGGTCACGAGACGACTCTTGGTATTTCCCCTTTATAAGAGGACCAAGGCTCGTTTTTTTCTTCAATCTTGCATCGAATCTCCTCCTCGCCTCCCAGCCCAACACCCAGAGCCTCAGATTCGAGCGCCGATTCTCAGCCATGTCCGCCCGACCTCCAGAGTCGGTGGATGCCTCCTCCACACGGGGAGGACGTTTAAAGCTGCGGAGGCCAAACACCTGCCCCACGAGATTTCGTGACAGTTGCCCGCCCAAGGGCAGGCCGTGCCCGCCCGAGCCCGGTGAGTACGCTGCTTATATCCCACCTCCGCTGGGGTTTAGGCTTCCGACGGACCCCTTGTGAGAGGGCTCATGTTCTACTACGGGCTGGATTTTCACGACTTGGCTCCGAGTCCATCCTCCATATCTCTCATTCATTATCGCTCATGGCCTTCCTCCGCTACTCCCCACTTCGCTTGTGGCTGAAGACCTTAGTGTGGAGCCAAGATGATCGGGGCGCTAAGGAGTGCGCGGGCGGCTATAAGGTAAGGGCCGATGCCCTGCGGGCCCGAGGGTTCCTTCCAAGAGGAACTCTGACCGTGGCAGCAGGAGTGGTTCTATATCACCGCTCAAGGGTAGCAAGCAAAGCCGCCACCTTCATTTCGCCTGACCTCCATGCCGATCGATGTCGTGGGTCAACCAAGGGCTCAATTGGGGGCCGTTCAAGACGTGCCCTCATTGCAGGCCGGATTCGAGACCTCCAAAGCGAGGGAGATCAATCTGGTCGTGTGATGCAGTTTATGCTAATCAGCGCCTTTCTCCTCGCAAATGCCGCCCTTCCGCCTATGGGAGTTCAACCCGAGGGACCTCGAATTCTCCAACACTTCATGGGTGCGACACCAGAGATGTATGTTGTTCTTCGGACCGCAAGTAGCGGTCCGAATGACCGAGGACGCAGCCTAAGCCGCAATCGCCGGATACTCGTAGATAGCTCGAGTCCTGGACGCTCATTATCTCGCTTAGAGTTCGCCTCACCCATTACTCTTCACAGGAGGGGTAGCGCGATCGGCCGAGCAAGGTGTCCGCCTTCCCAGAGACCGTGACTGAGCCCGTGGCTGGCCGGGACAGTTGGAGGTCGCGCCTGTGGAAGGGAGCGATGGGGAAAATAGAGGAGCTATTATTTCGCCCAAAGGGGCGTCTGAAGAGGGGGGAATCAAAAACCCTCCTTCCAGGGGGAGAAGAGGACCGCCTCAAGATCCGGAGGTCAAAGCCCCTAAACGGGAAAGAGATCTTCACCGGGGTCCGCGTCCGGGAGAATCCGACGCATAATCGCCGCTAAAGGATCAGCCTCCAACAGCCATGAGTGGGAAAAGGAGAGTTCATTAGTTAATAAAATACCTTCATTTGTGGTTCTGTGGTAACCAAATTTCTATCTTGCAGCTCGGATTTGCAGCCTTCTCGATGAGTTCGCTCGGGGACCTTCTTCCGGAGATGATGGAGAGCGAACGCCTCCGCTCACGCGCCGCCGATAGGGCAGGTGAGCTCAAGTATCGCCACGAGGGTATCCTCGAGTCCGGAGGGGCCGAGAGTTCGGCGCCCACTCAGTATCCGCCGAGAACTGAAAAATCTGCTTGAGAGGCCGCCCATCTCGTAAGATCACCGTGCTTTGATGGTGATTGAAGGATTTCGTCCCGCCGAGAGCGGATCGCGTAATGCTGCTACGAAGTTTGTTGGCGGGATTTGAGGTACGCAAGAATGACGCACTTTTTTTTGACAGTTTTGCACATAAAAGTGCGCTCAGATAGATAGTAGTTCTCGAGACTCGTAGGTTGTCGAAAACGACAAAGATGCCGAGGATCAAAATTGCAAGTAATGAATGTCACCGCCTTATGCAGTGGCTAATAGTCCGAGGGCTAGCCGGACTAGTGGAGTTTCCGAAGCACGCGGCAACTTGACGGGCGGATGAGGACATCGCACTTGTCAACCGTGACTTGACGAGTCGCAAGGTAAGTGAGTTCTCCACAGCTTGCTTTTATTAAGGGGTCAAGCCTCCTCCGATAAATTATATGTCAGGATACATACGGTGCTGTTGCCGTGGAGAGTTTTCGGCCGAACTTGCTCAAGCTAAGGAGCAAGCCCGGCGGAGTGACGCGGTTTCGAGGGCGGCCGAGGAGTTGAAAGTCAAAAGGCCGCACATTGCCTAAGCAAGGAAGAGATGGCCGAATTGGCCGTGAAATTAAAAGATGCCGCCGACCGCAATGAGGCTCTTGAAAAGGAGCGCTTATCGAGCGGGAAGACTGGGAAGGCCACCGCCGAGGCCAAGGATGCTCGCTCGCAATGCGGGCTATGAAGGAGGAGCTGCGCCAGCCGGAGATATTGTGGTCGGCAAGTTTTTCGCTGGCCGCCGTTTACGGATCAAAAGTATGCTCAACTTGGCCAGTGTGGGGTCCGGAGGATCCGTGATATGGACTTAGCGCAAGTGCGGCCGATGCCGCTGAGCACTTCCGAGCCCCGGGATCACAAGACGGAAGAGCTATTTTGGTCTCAATTCCATAGTCCGGATCGCTCACTTCCGCTGACCGATCGGGGCCGAATGGGTCGAAGCTAAATAGATTGTCCCGACTTGCCATGATCGACATCGTGGCCTCATGTTCAGCCGCAGAGGCCCAAGGCGACGAGCTATTTTGGCTTATTGCAGCAATTTCTTGAGCGGTGCCGCATATCAAGGAGATGAAGCGGTCGGCTCGCATCAAAGGCGCCATGGATGGTTTTGCCCGTGAAGACACATTGACAGAGATGGATGCCACCGCTATTGCCGCCAGTGGTTCGATGAAAGCCGCTACCCGCCGAGCACTATTTTGGGGAAGTTATGTGGCGCCAGGTAATAGAGTCGCAGTTGTTCAAAAATGTCACGCTCAAATGAACGCTTTAGCTTATAAATGATGATTATGCTTATAATCGCTTATACTTTTTGCGCCCCAAGTAGTAAAATTTCTCCTATGCGGCCGCTTATGATACATTTGTATAACCTCGAAGATTGCAGCCTTTAGCTTTCGCACAAGGTGCGGGTGTTCGTAAAATAGCGCTGCCACACTTAATCCGACGCCTCGGTCCCTTAAGGAGGTGGTAGCGAGCAAACGAGGCAATCCGGACTATAATGCTTTATCACTTTCACTTAGCTGGAGTTCGAGGGTGGGGCTACGATATCGCTTCTTTGGGGCACCGTGATCTCCGAAGTTCGGGCGCGTGTGCTCGACCGAAACGGTCCTTCGTCAAAGCGGGAATTCTAAACATTTCGGTAGTCGATCGAGTGGTCGACCAGCTCTCGCTATATCATGACAACAGCTTTTTGGCTTTCTACTAAGGTGCTCGCCAAATTAACTGGGCACAATCGCAGAGTTCTCCGGTGCCGCTAAGCCGATGAGACGAACGAAGGAAGCAAAACACGAGCCGCAAACCCAACATTTGACCAAAGACATGATTCGAGCTGATGCATATAATCCCTAATCTCGAGACGCCAACACTCCCTAAGGTGTTCGGTCTTTATGATAATGGGCGTAAGAATGCCCTAAGCCCCTAGTGTCCGTGTATCGGCATGGTCCTCGACATGGCCGATGCCAAAACGCTGCTCGCTGGTTATAGGAAGGAACCAAGGAAGAATAACAACAAGAGACAAGAAAAAGGTTTACGCAGGTCTTAATCAAAAGAATCTCGCAACGGGTCCCTACCGCACGCTCAAGATGTGTCTCCGCAGCAGCTTATCCCGATGGGTGTGCGCTTGTTCATCTCAGAAAAGAGAGGAACTTTAGTTTGAAAACAACTCGTGCGTAAAAAGGTATGTGTGAAAGAAGAAATATAAATAAGTAAAGCGGGTTCAGATGAACTCGCGGTTGTTTGTGCACGCAGCCCCTCAGAAGGTGTGCGGCTAGGGAGCCCCTAGCCTACCGATGCCGACTTGCCCATCCGTGTCCGGGTCTTTATGACCAAGATTAAAATGATGCTCATGACCGGCATCTTGAGTGTAAGAGACGCAGTAATGCGTATAGCGTTGAAACGACAAAAGCCTTTCGCCCCAAGAGTGCTTGATATCCACTTTAAATGGGACGATATGAAAGATTAGTTTTTCGCAACAAAGTTGTTCGTGATCCAACACAACTTCTAGTAATAGGGAGCCCGTGCACTTGGCGAAGGGCCCGGCCACCCTTTGAAGGAAGTGCGCCAGCTCAATTTTAGTAGGGTCTATCCTCAACTTGCGGATTGTGTTTGAATACAAGCAGGTTTAAGTCGCTGCCTCCGCCCATCGACTTTAGTAAATTGTAGTCCGTCGATTATGGGATCCAATATCGTAGGCAGTCCGGCCTCTGCTTTAACGCTTCGAATAATCCGTGGTCGAAGTGATTGGTTGTGATATCCAATGGTCTGGCTGGGTTGGACCGCGCGAGGCTCTTTTTAGAAGGTGCCGCACTATTTTTACGTGATATCACATGAAGTGAGTTTATCGCTGACCTCTTGTGGGAAAGTCTTTTGCTTTCCGTGGCTCGCCGGTGGGGTTTATCATCATCGCTGACGCTGCCGAGCCCCTTGTGTTCGGCGCTTAGTCGCCGACTGTTTGAAACCCAACAATCTCGGCGGGTATGGTTTGCAAGCCTTCCGGGTACTATGGATTTGACATATCCGACCCAAAATCTTATTTAAGTTGGACAACTCATCGCCGCCCTTAAGAGGCAAGAGTTTTGTTGTTTGGTCGCGAAGCTTTTGAATCCGCGCCGATCGCCGCGTTTTTGGGCTTTTTTCTTTATTCCGCGCGCTTTTTTCGCGCCGTGATTTTCCGCTTCCATCTCTTATCTCGATGTACTTGGGTCGCTGGTGCTGCATCTTGCTAGCTAGCCTATCCTCTCCCGCACGTAGCGGTCATGCGGACATTGTCCCCGCTTTCTTTGGCCGAGGTGTCCGCAAGCCATTCGCCCTCGACATTGTGTTTAAAAGCTGCTAAGGCTTCGCCGTCCGGACAAATGACTATTTGGTTCTTTTGGTGAGGAACCTGTTCTGCACTTATGCTACGACTCTCCGGGCCGTTGAGTTATATGACTTAGATCATCTCAGATCCGGAGGGCGGACATAAGTCCCTTGAAAATTTCCTCTAAACGCTGCCTTCGAGCTCTTCCCAACTTCCCATAGTGTTTTCTCGGGAGGCTTTACAAATGACGGGCTGGCCCTTTGAGCTTGAGGGGTAGGTATTTTATGGCGGAGATCATCTCCTCCGCCATGTGTATATGTAGTATATAATCTTCTATCCGCATCTGTGGTCTGTTGTTCCATCGTAGGCCTCTATGTTTATGGGTTTAAATCTCGCTGGGAATTCATGGTCCAAAGACCTCATTGGTGAAACATAGTGGTGTGCGGCGACCAGATTTGGGTGTGCCACTATCTTCGCACTTGACGTGTTGCTTTGCTTCCTCGGGCCTTCTTTCGCTCAGAAATGGACCCGGGCAGCCATCCGTCCTTCCGTGTTCATTAGTTGGTTTATGTGTGGCGCCGCCAGAATTTGGCCTCGCCATCCGCCGCCTATCCAACCAGCAGCCTTTACTTTTTTACCGGGGGCCTGTGGCCTCCTCGTCAATTCTCGTAGTACTTGCGCCCGGTAGCTCTTGATTGGTGGCCATTGTCGATTTATCCGCGTTTTGAGCACTTTGCTCCACCTCATCCCGAGTGTGTCTTCCGCTGCTTTGAGCTTCCGCTTCCTTCTTCAAGCTTCTTGCGGTGCCGACGAAGTCTTTTTCCGGTTTTTACTCCGGCGCGTGTCCGCATAGGATCGTCCGACCGCTGCTTCGCTGGCCCGACTCGATTATCGACTCGCCCCGCTCGGACGGTTGCTTATCCGCATGTTCGTGGGTCCACTTGTGTGCCCTGCTGTATTGCGGGGTCCTTAGGAGCGTTGTTGTTGTCGAGGCGGGACTTAGGTGGCGCTCGCGCCGCCGCTTTGGTTGTTTGTCGGCGGGTTATCTTCGCCGCGCCCGCTGGTCCTCAAGTATCGCTTCTTTTGGGGTGTCCACCATATATATGTCATATGACGAGGTGGTCTTCCCATGCCCCGTAGGCGCTGGTTCTGTTCGCTCTCCGCATCGCCGCCTATTCCGCCGATGCCTTCGGAGTCATAGTCTAGTATGTCGGTTAGATCGCCGACGGGCTACCAAGTGGGTGGTGGTGGGCTCAATTTCTTCGTCAGTCTGTGATCCCAACCATCGTGGCTATAGTCCGCCAAGACTCTCCGATAACGAGATGCTTTAGCGAAGTTTAGGATGTCGCCAAAGGGCTAGTATCGAAGATGTCCGCGGCGGTGAATTTATAACCGCGCCCATCGGATTCGATTGATAGGGGCGGAGGTCCGGAGTCCCAAGACTCGAATCACGAAGTTTCATGAGGGACAAGATTAGCGCTTGGCTCCATCGCCATGGAAGTTGAAGCCCCGAGGTGGTGTCCACCCACCGATCCTGATCCGGGCGATCGGCTCGACTAAGGGTCAAGAGGATTCGTAGCGCCACCAAGGCAATCGCTCGCGCAGAGCCAGATCATGCCCATCGTAATAGCGGCGGCACGCTTATCGTGGCTCGAGCCCGCTGAAGATCAAGTCTCCGCGACATCGGCCGTGAAGTCTAGACTTCCGACCGACCGACGCCAGGGCGAGCTTTCGATCTACTCCAGATGGCTGCTTAATTAGCCCGCAGCGGCGGCCGCCGACGAAGATCTCGTCCGGGAGAAGAGTCTCACCCCGACAGCGTTGTTGGTTGAAGATGCCATCGAGCCTATCGGTGACGCATACGAGGAACTCTCAATGAAGGCACCAATGTTGGTGTCAAACCGCGGATCTCGGTAGGGGGTCCCGAACTGCGCGCCTAGGCGGATGGTAACAGAGACGAGGGACACGATGTTTTACCTGTGTTCGCCCTCTCGATGGAGGTAAAACCCCACGCCCCGCTTGATTAATATTGATGATATGGGTAGTACAAGAGTGGATCTACCACGAGATCAAGGAGGCTAAACCCTAAAGCTGGCCTATGGTATGATTGTTGTAATGTATGTTGTCCCTCACGGACTAAAGCCCTCTCGTTTATATAGACACCGGAGGAGGCTAGGGTTACACAGTAGTCGGTTACAACGGTAGGAGATCTACATATCCAGACGCCAAGCTTGCCTTCCACGCCAAGGAAAGTGCCATCCTGACACGGACGGAGTCTTCAATCTTGTATCTTCAGAGTCTTGGAGTCCAAGCGACGATGATAGTCCGCCTCCTGACACCCCCTAGTCCAGACTCCTCACCAAGCTTGCTTCAAGGAATCCTTGAGTACCCGTGTGATTACCCTATGGAATGCCACCTGTGCTCAAAGGGATCATAAGATTATTCATGCTAGAAACTGTGCAGCCACAAGCCATTATGGGCCTCGCATAGTTGAGTAAGTTGGGTGAGCTCTTGAAGAGGTGGACTAGCGATGTAGTGGGTTGTAGGTGGTACCGCTCACCCAGCAGTAGAGAGTTAATGCTTTAAAGGCTATGTCTCGATCCTCCGATCATGGATGCTCGAAGTCTTGTGGGGAAATGTGCGTAAACCTCTCGCAGAGTGAACAAATAATCATGGTTAGCCGTGTCCCTTGCTAGGACATCTTGAGTATCCGGATCTTGGATTATCATGTCGATCTCATCACTCTAAATTTATTTGATTGGGTTAATTGATGATGTTTAATTGGGATTGAGTTGGAGGAACCTTCTCAATGTTTAACAACCTGTAATGATAGTTAAATAAAATTTATTCCTTTGTTGTAGGAAAAATTGGCTTTCTCGCAAAAATCAGAACTATAGAGCTTTCCACCAGCCATATATACATGTAGTGCTAGCATTTATTCTATTCATTACTCTATGTGTTACTTTGCCAAGATATTCCATGTGTCGAATCCATTTCGGCTGCAACATATCATGTTGCGCATTTTCGCATTTATTTAGTAAGGTGTCATTAGGTCATTGTCGCTCACTCACCTATGCCGCTGGTGTTGATGGACTCACTTTATCTTCTAAGCCTTCCGCCGTTATCAGATTTAGATGGCTTTAAGCCATATTTTTGTAATAAGTTCTCTTTGAGACATTCGATGTAATAGGAGTGCGATTGAAACTCATATAAATCCTCGAGTATTGTGCGGTCAAGATTACCGATCCAGTGGACTACAATCGATGCACAGAGGCTAGACTGTTTGAGGTCTGGTCGCTACAAGATGGTATCAGAGCACACGCTGACTGTAGGACACGACCACTAAGATAAACCATAGCACTACAAAAAAAGACACATCCGTGACATTTTGGGCCGAACGAAAACTTTTTTTTTCATACATATGACACTTCTATGACGATAATTGTGACAAAACCCGGTATCATCATAGATGTGGTGGGCTCCTACTTCTATGTCAAAAAATCATGACAAAAAATGGGCTTTTCGTCCTGGGAGGGCCGGAGACGGAGCTGCATGACATTCTTTGGGCCATCCATGACGGAAAAAACCGTGGTAGAAGCGAGGGGGAGGAAAATTTAGGGGAGTTGCCGGTTACGGTGGGAGGTCGGGGGCCGAGCGATGCGCGTTTCTCCCATACACGCATGAGGCGTTGATCTAATCAACTCGAGCGAGGCGCTGGGCTCTAATCGAACCCGAGCGACAGACCGCAGCTACGCTACATCGAACTCGAAGCGACGATCGATGGCTGTTAATCAACCGATGGAGCGATTCTTCGCTATCGCCGCTAACTAAAGCCGATCGATTGATGAATAGTGAGTGTTGTGGAGGGTTTGATGAACAAAGGAGCGTGGCATTGCCTCGATGAACAGACCCCGTGGTGTGGAGGGCTGGATGAACAGAGACGGTGGAGGGGTGGCCGTGGAGGGTGGTTGAACAGACCCCGTGGTGTGGAGGGCTGGATGAACAGAGAAGGTGGAGGGCCGGATGAACAGAGACGTGGAGGGGTGGTTGAACAAGAGCTTGTGGAGAAGCGCATGGCGGAGGCCGGATGAACAGAGCCGCTGGAGGCTGGAGGAGGTCGACGGTAGCCCGTGGAGGCCGGAGGAGGTCGACGGATGACCAAGATCCCGTGGAGCCCCTGCTTGGCGGTACACCACACTCCTCTCGGCGAACAGACCCCTGCTTTGACCGTAGGAGGTCCGTTTTCGCTTTGGCGGCACGCCACACCCTCCCGATCAACAAGACTCTGCTTCACCGTGAGAAGGTCCATTTCTCCGCTTTGGCGGTACGCCACACCTCCCGATCAACAGACTCTGCTTGACCGTAGGAGGTCTGCTTCTCCGCTTTTGAGGTACGCCACACCTCCCGATCAACAGACCCCTGCTTTGACCGTAGGAGGTCCGCTTCTCCCGATCAACAGATCCCGCTTTAACGTGGGCCGGTCGAACACAAGGCCGCTTCTCCGCAGGCGGTATGCCAGCCTCATTTCCATCGTGATGTTCTCGGCCCAAGCCATCCCGATGAACACGCACCACGATTCCGCTTCGACCCGCCGGTTGGCTCTCTATGAACACGACGACGATGCGTTTCTCCGTCCGACCCAGCCATGTACATATGCGCCGAGTAGGCGCTCGAGAACCCGCCCGTATGTATGTACGCGGTCAGATTTTCTTTCTTGCACCTCGCCACCAGACGACGCAGTACATGCTACGCGGCGCGCTTACTTCGACACGCGCGCGCCTACTACGACATCGCATGCCTCTACATCAACCAAAGATGTATGTACGCTTTACACTGCACGAGAACGCCACGCACGCTCGACCAGTGGGTCCCGATCGCCGCACTTCTTGTTCATGAAGATGTAGCCGGTGTGTCCCAAAGAAATGTGGAGACGAATCGCTTTGGGTTTTTTGCCCGACGCACTTCCTTGCGGCGAAGGTGTAGCCGTGGGTCCCAGCAATGAGGGAAACATTTTTCGCTAAATACGGTGGTCTGTCTGTGGGTCCTCGCTGCCGTGGAGGAATCATTATTTTCCGCAGAATAAAGAGGCACTTCTTGCTACGGCCGGGACCCACTGTCACCTCGACGACAACCCACGCCCGATGGAAGTCGCTCGACTATGTCGACCACGCCGCACCGAGAGCACTAGGGCGATGGACGACGGCGCAGGCCTAGAAGGGGACGACGCAGAGCCGGTGAAGACGCTGCAAGGATGCCCACGCCGAGAGGAGTATGAGTATTCACTGCTCGGCCGGGTGTGAGGTCGCTGCCGCCGCAGGCCCGGACTAAGGTGGGAATAGTAGGGGCGGTGAGGCCTCCGCGCAAAGACAAAGAGCCACCGAGGCAGGAGCAAAGCGGCACGACCGGGCGCTTTGGGCGGCCGGAGCAAGAAGACCAGAGGTTGAAGAAGCACTATGGCCGTTGGATGGACATGGTATCGCCATCGAGCTAGAATCGTTCATATTGACTAAGTTGACAAAGCCCTCCGTCCCCGTCAACTTAGTAGGCCCACAAGTCAGCTTCCCACCAAGGTGAGTCCCAGCTAGCAGGGGGTATTCATTTTTTTGTGCATAATAAAGAGGCACTTTCGGTGGGTCCAAGCTAGCAGCGGGGGGGACGTTTTTTTCGCGAAATACGGTGGCCCGTCCGGTGGATCCCAGGAGTCAGGGGGGAAACATTTTTTTTGTGAAATAAGGTGGCCTGTCCGGTGGGTCCCTGCTGTCAGGTGGAGGAATAATTATTTTGCGCGTAATAAGGAGGCACTTCCTTGCGGCCGTCGTGGACCTAGCTGTCACCTCTCCACATACAAGATTTCTTCCGATGGAAGTAGGTTGTCGACCACGCTGACCACGCCACGCCAAGAGCACCAGTGGCGGTGGACGACGGCGATGCCTAGGAAGGGACGACGCGAGCCGGGAGACGCAGCAGGGAAGCCTCGCATGAGAGGAGTATGAGGGTTCACCGTTCGGTCAGGTGTGAGGCTGCCGCCGCCAGCTAATAACAGGGGTGGGTGAGTGGAGGTGGCCTGCCAGCGGTGGGAGTAGTATGGGGTAGGAGGCCTCCAAGGCAAGACAGCCGCCACGAGAGGCAGGAGAGCAAGCACGACGGGCCACTTTGGGCGGCTCACCAAGAAGACCAGAGGTTGAAGAAGCACTACGGTCGTTGGATGGACATCGCATACCACCGGCTAGAATCGCTTATATTGACTAAGTTGACAAAGCCCCGGTACACTCCAACTTAGTAGGCCCAAAGGTCAGCCTCCGAAATGGTGCGCCTGATGTCGTGGGGAGGAATCATTTTTGGGTGGCCGGCTAAGAATATCCAAGATTGAAGAAGAAGACGATATCCGCTGGATAGACATCCAACGGCCACCGCCGCTAGAAGCATGTGTCGACTATAATAAGTTGACAAAGCCTTGCATACGATCAACTTATTTTTTTGGGGGACGCACTTAGTAGGCCCACAAGTGTGTGGCAAAGAACTTATAGCCCATTTATGCTTTTGTAACAATGTACAACCCATTTTTGAATTCTAATGGAATTTACAACAGCCCATTTACAGCTTTGTTAAAAGTACAACCCATTTTCTAGCTAGGATAACGATTAATAATTTCAACCAACCGCTGAATACAAGATTCAATAAAATTTCCCACATTTTGATGGGATCCAAATATTTTTATCCCGAAATTTCTAGTTAGAATAAATATAAATTTGTATTACGTAAAAATCCAACGTAAACATTGACGCCAAGAACAATGAAAATTTAAGATTTTCAAAATCCATAAATAATATTTTATAAACTAATTTCATGTTTGGTGCATTTTTTATAGTTACTGCCTAGTTTTTATAATTACATCCCATTTATTATTTTTAAAGTCCATTTTCCGTTAAGCTTCAATGCATTCCTCCTAGGAAAGATTTGCAGCCCAATGGGTGGAGAATAACAAGTCGACCTTGCTCGGGTATTCTCAAAAGACGATAGCTGGGCTAGCCTTTTTTCATCTTGAAAAAGTAGTACCGGCTGATATCCGCCTCGGCTAGACGGGCCACCGCCAACAACTAAATCATCGCCAAGAAAAACTCGCAGGCTCACACCTCAAAACACAAATATCCGCCGAGCTACTTGGTTCCAAATTGCCGGCTGCACCTTGTGCAATTCTCTCGCTTATATTGACTACATAGGTTGACAATGGTGTGGGACCGTGATGGTAGGAAACCAGAGAAAGTTAAAAAATATAGTTGTACATAATAAGGAGGCACTTATGCACGCATTTACTATGGCCCTAGTGGGTCTCTCGGTGTCATCCAATAAAATAAAGTCATCTCCTCGAATCCTCATGTTCGCTGACCATGTTAACAATGCTCGGCGCCACGGCGAGCGCAAAGTCGGGACAACGGAGAGGGCTCGCGGGCCCTACGGAGGTCTAATACAGCCCATCGCTCATTCAGAAGCCGTGATCATCGGACACCTATGAGCACCTTCGAGAAACTGAGACGACAAGAAACGGTAAGGCTGCGCTTGGGAGCTCTTGTTTATTTCAAACCTGTATTAACATACAAGTGTAATTTACTCACCATCGAACGCCCGAGGTCTGTAAGTAAACCGCGGTTACGCTGTAATTTGAGAGACCAAAGGTATATTTTATTTAGCATCGCTATATGGACGACATTACCAGACGATACATGCACGACGCGATTATGCCATCCATGGGCAATGCTGAAACGGCAGCTAACGGCTGATTAGCAATCGCCCGAGTGTCGTTAAGCCGCTTATCGTGTGTGAAGTACTTCCGATATTTTACTAGTCGAATCGACTCAAGCAAGCGCTGTCACCGAGACCATCCGCTTTAATTTACAAGCGCCGCTTGACAAGCGGTTTTGGTTGAAAACAACGATCCAATCATGGCCTAATATCATGAGTTGGTGGGAAGATCATATGGTTTACGCCTAACCTACCCGACATGTCGATAGGCTATGAATGAAACATCGATTTATGAACTTCTTACGCAAGGAATCAACAGAAGAGGATGACCTTCTTAACAAGCAAATCACTGGCATTAGATCGACATGCAAAACAATATCAAGCATTATTCTTAGGAGGCACGGTGAACAGCTCGTGATGTCGCATGCCACAACATTCCAAGCTCAACTTTGCAATCAAACACCAGGCCCGCAATACATAGACAATATTCGTAACAAACTCTAAGACAGAATATCTCAGCAGAGTAACTATTTATCGTCAGGGGAACGAGTAATTTCAAAAATTTCCTACGCACACGCAAGATCATGGTGATGCATAGCAACGAGAGGGGAGAGTGTTGTCTACGCATCAGAGACCGAAGCGGACGATTGACGCAACATAGAGGAAGTAGTCAGACGCCCTCCCGGTCCAACCGACCTAAGCACCGGCATTCGCACCTCCGAAGTTCTTGACACGCTGCATAACTCGATGACGCACTCGATCTCCAATCCAAAGAGAGGTCCGAGGGGAGTTCCGCCAGACGACGGGCAGGACGATCTTGATGTTCTCTCGCCGCAGGCTTCGCCAAGCACCGCCACAATATGACCGAGGTGTAATATCGTGGAAGGGGCACCGACACGGCTAAGGAACGATCTCAATGATCAACTTGTGTGTCTCTAGGGTGCCCCTCACCCCGTGATATAAAGGAGGGAGGGAGGAGGAAGCCGCCTATGGGGCGCGCACATAGAGGAGGGGGAAACTCTACTCCAAGTAGGTTTCTCCCTTTCCTTATCTTATTTGGAGGGGGAAGGAAAGAGTACTAGTATTAGGAAGTAGTACTAGTAGTAGTATTAGGAAGAGGGGAAGGAGAAAGGAAAGGGGGCGGCCGCCTCCCCCAATTCGGTTTGGCTTGGGGGCCTCCCTTGTTCCTTCTCCTTCTTCCTACATGGGCCCAATAAGGCCCATATACTCTCCGGGGTTCCGTAGAACCTCCCGAGCTCCAAACTTCTCCTAACCTTCCGTGTCCAAATATATCCGTCCAATATATCAATCTTTATGTCTCGACCATTTCGAGACTCTCGTAATTTCCGTGATCACATCCGGACTCAACAACCTTCGTACATCAAAATACATAAACTCATAATATAACCGCTATCGAAACCTTAAGCGCGGATCTTTACGGTTCGAGAACACGTAGACATGACCGAGACATGTCCTCGGTCAATAACCAATAGCGGACCTAGATGCCCATATTGGTTCCTACATATTCTACTAAGATCTTTATCGGTCAAACCGCATAACAACATACGCTGTTCCCTTTGTCATCGGTATACATTTGCCCGAGATTCGACCGCTTCAGATCCAATACCTAGCTCAATCTCGCATCGCAAGTCTCTTTACTCGCTCCGAATACATCATCTCGAACTAACTCATTAGTTGTAATGCTTGCAAGGCTTAAGTGATGTGCATTACCGAGAGGGCCCAGAGATACCTCTCCGACATCTCGGAGGACAAATCCTAATCTCAAATACGCCAACCCAACAAGTACCTTTGGAGACACCTGAGAGCACCTTTATAATCACCCGCCATGCTAGACGCTTGGTAGCACACAAAGTGTTCCTCCCAAACGGAGTTGCATAATCTCATAGTCATAGGAACATGTATAAGTCATGAAGGAAGCAATAGCAACATACTAAACGATCGTGGTGCTAAGCGGAATGGGTCATGTCAATCGATCATTCAACTAATGATGTGACCTTGTTAATCAAATAACAAATCCTTGTTCATGGTTAGGAAACATAACCATCTTTGATTAACAAGCTAGTCAAGTAGAGGCATACTAGTGACATACCGCTTTGTCTATATATTCACACATGTATTATGTTTCCTTAATACAATTCTAGCAAGAATAATAAACATTTATCATGATATGAGGAAATAAATAATAACTTTATTATTGCCTCTAGGGCATATTTCCTTCATTTACTTCTAAACCGAACACGTGAATAGAAAAACACTCGACGCCGCTCACAAAGAAGGCGCCCCACTAAAAAATATCAAATGCATGTCTTCCGCTAACATCAATGAGCAAATTTTGACAAGGTTTTCCAATTCCAATATATTAAACTAACGCCTTCTTGCTAACATCAATGATTAATCTTTGACAAGCTTTTCCCATTCAAAATATGTAATACCTATGGTCGTGTCCTCGTCAGAGCTTGTACTTGTTTGGGCACTTTTGCCTGTGGCACCCCACGGTTGTTAAATTGCCAATGGTCTCTGCAGACTAGTCATGTCACCGGTGTCTAATAATACTCTGTAAAGCTTCTCGGTCAGTCCTTCTGTAATGTACCGCAACCAGTGAATGCTTCTTTCTGCAAAGTGGAACGACCAACTAGACCGAGTAACACAGCAGTTTGCCTTGGACACATTGGCTCCTTTTGTGCAGTTCAACTAAAATTGAAGTCGGAATAAAACTGAGCTTTAATTTTGATATCCCTATAAGCAACAATAGGTATAAGGGAAACAATTACTGAGAAATAACGGTTGATGACTTGTCTTAATGGGAAACAAAGCAGAGAGTAGCAATTCTCCATCAAGCAGGATTCATTCATATTGACCGAGACATTATCTTAACAATGCCTTGTTTCAACATGTATAAAGAACGACAAAGCGTAAAAGTACCATTCCTAAAACAATGCAACTCGATTCATTTTAAAGAGACATTATCTTAACAATACCTTGGTTAAACATGTAGAAAGAACTACAAAGCAGTGATAGTACCATTCCTAACAAGTGTTGCAGCTTTTGAACTAAGATTCAAGAGTTAATTAATTCGAGAGTGGCATTGCTTAATTTTACCAAATGCATTAGATTAACGAAAAGCATAAACAGCCCAGAGAGTGGGCGCAACAACAATATGTGCTTCCATCTACTTATAAAGGGGTGATGCAGAGTTTGTTGTAACAAAGCAACAAGCATCATGTCCGGTTGGTCCCATTTTTGTTCACTACTTAATGGGAAAAGACAAGCAATACAATAGCTTCGATTCAACATTTATTTAAAACAAGTACCAATACAGTAGCACAACATCTCAAAGCACACCGCACAATCATGTGGAGGAAGGCCCAGACGACCTTTCATGAGAACACCAGATAAAATACTAATGCTAACACGAATAGGAAATCCAATCTCTTTTGTGCAAAGCTTGCAATCAAATCAAGCAAACTGTTTCACAGAAGCTAAGCAAAATGTCGCAATAGCAACAAGTTGAATAGATATCATGTGGTTGAGACCAAGATTTGAAACAACTCGACAGAACATCAGAACAAATCTCGATCTCCTTTTGTGCAGTTCCACCAAAATTAAGCAAAGTCACCTATGTAACATTCAAGTTGAATCGCACAAAACACTCTTAAAACATAAGTGTTTCGAGTAGCGGCAAAATGTCGCAATAGCAACAAGTTGAATCGACACCCTGTTTTAACAAAGGCAAAAAGCAAACAATTACTTGCCGATAAATGAGGATGAAACAAACGGTGATGTAAAGAAGCATCTAACTTATCTTGATGGAAAACCAAGTAGGATAGTAGCATTTCTAAAACGATTGCATTGATTCATATTAACAGAGACACTTCTTGAAACAAAATTCGCTAAAAATGTAATTTACTTTTAACAAGGGCATTACTTCAATTTTCCTAAGCATTCTTAGATTAACAACAAAGAAAATAGCTGTATGGGACATGCTAGCACCATGTGCGCCCACGTATAAATGGGTGATGCAGAGTATGTAGCCAAGCAAAGATATCCGTATTGGTCCCATATTTGTTCTCTTTGAACTTTTTTCCTATGTGAGGGTAGCAAATCTAGTCCTCGCACAAACTACCCGACTTCCCCAAGTTTCTTTTCCTTTTCAACAAAGAGATCGGTTCCTTATAGATGTGTGTGCTGGTTACCCCTTTTTCCTTTTCGACCAACAAAGCGGCCGGATAGCTAGTCTATACTACTTCTCCTCCCTCCTTTCCTCATTGAACCACGCCCTAGATTCATGCTCCACCCCACCGCACCTTTCTTTCCTCTTGAACCAAGACCTAGATTCACTACGATCAAAAAGATCCACATGCAGCTAGAGCAACGACGGTTTTAGGGAAACTTATACCTTAGGGTCGCCAGGATGGGGCAAGGCTTGCGGCGGAGGACGGATCTGCCCACACCACGACGGCAGCGAGGAAGAAGGGTCGGTGGCCTCCCAGACAAAGCCGGGTGAAAGAGAACAAGAAGAATCGCAAAGGATTGCCTCCTCGCCAAGGTGATAGAGTTAACGCTGCACCTCCTCCCTTCCCTGCAAGGCGACGGGATACGGACGCCTCATTCACCAGCCAGAGGGGGGAGAGAGACAAGAGGCCAACGCAGTCTTGTTTAGATCTCGTGAAGAGAGGGTGAGAGACTGTGAATATAGCAAACACTAGCAATGAACACCGAGCCTCCAAATAGGTAACATATATGTATTATGGCGAAGGTGGAGGAGAGTGCAAACCCTAGCGAACAAGCTACCGAGGCTCCTACTTATATATATATACTAATGTAGTACGGACTGGCTCCAAGGTTTTCACTCCATCTGCTTTTGGTATGACGTTGAGCCAGCCACATTTTGGGCCCACCTGTCATAAACCCAAAGGCAAAGCACTAAGTCAATGAAGTCATCCATATAGTACTCTCGTGTATACGACTAATATATAGTGGAGTGGTTTTCTATTCTCTCCATAACAATCGCTTTTAATTTGTGTAAGTACAAATGAAACTCTTTATTTAATGTACAATGAAGAAAACTAGTACTACTCCGATGAACTAACGATCCATGCCCACGATCTCGGTCACACTTCCCGTCCTTCACGTGTGGTGCACTACCTCCCTTATGAACAACCACACATGCGCCAAATTATCGGAAACGTGAGAGAGTGTGTATAAATAAAGAATTTTAATTTCAATTATCAGAAAGGTTTGAGAGTATTACAAAGTTTGACTTCAATCAAATCTAATATGCGGAGTAAATAAAAATGGAGGGCTACTACGTCCATCCGGGTTTTTAGTCCACGCCATTTTTTAAATCAAAGTTAATAGCTGGACAAATAAAATTACAGGAGAGCTGGAGACAAAGTTGTGAGAAGGCTTAGAAATCAATACAAAACTTATGCTCTTAGTACCAACATCGATCCTTCTTCGAGGAAACATTTGGTTCATAGCCAATTGTGTGATAAAATTGCACCAACGTGAAAGACGACTGCGTCTCCAACGCAACCAAGGTGAACTAATGAAGGATATCATCTTTGTGTGTAACAAGCAAAGAGCACTGATGGAAGACAGCTTGTTTTTCATTGAAAATCGATCAGCTTCACCAGCCGACGCAACCATGAGGCGCAATCGATAGGTCATCATGGTGATGCATCATCCATTTGGCATCAAGTTTGGGTGAGGCACCTATGAAGTTCGACAAATACTCAATGTGGTCTGTTTCTTCTCAGTAATCAAGCTCGAGGAAGGAAGAACCATGTGGCAGAGGACAGTGAGGCGGAACAACAATGGCCATCCAATTTTGTGCGCCCACTAAAATTGAGGAAGACATGCCGGTATGGAGACACGATCGCTGTTTCCAAAAAATATAAAAAGGATTAATGAAAAGTACACCAACAAACCGAAGCATCATAATTATATCTTGATGGGAACTAAACCAGATACCCGAAAAAAAGCATTTTTTCATTTAACCAAAGATAGTACTACCACCATATGGACAATGACCGCACAACCACCATGTACTTTTTGTCGAAACAACATGTATACCTCCACCAAGGCATAAATCAGACAACTTTTCGAGTGGCATTTCTCTATAATAGTACTAGTAGGTGATGTGGACCAGCCGACGAGCCCTAGCTACTATGCATGGGGAGCTGGGAGTAGTCGATAGAAGAAAACCCGCACGCAGCGACTCCGGGAGCTGGACCAAGACAAGAAGTTATACCGTGGGCGAGATGTCGCTTAGGCGGGCGGGCGGATCTGCCCACACGACGGCAGCGTAACAAGGGCGCTGGAGTATCTTCGTCCCGCGCAAGGCCGCCCGAGAGGACGGCAAAGATCGGCTTCTCCGCCGCCATGGCGATAACGCTAACGCTGCACTCCTCACCTCCCGCAGCGGACGGATTCGCCGGATCTGTGACCACCGTGAGGAGAGAGATAGAGGACACCGCCATCTTGTTTTGATATGGAGAGGGTGAGAGAGCGAGACGCGAGAAACTCTATCAAACAAGAGGCTATAATGGAGTAAAAAATCTCTCCATAGCAGTGGTTTTAAATAGAATACGCTGCTCCCTAAAAAAAAGAAACGAAAACTGGCGGACAATTTTTTAAGGGTCTGTCTAGGACACATCTAGATGTCTAAGTTGATGTCCACTCTGTTTGTGGTCTATTTTTTTGTCCTAGTTTTTTTTGTTTCTTGTTGCTACGTTATATACTTGTGGGAGCTTAGATGTGATATCCTTAAATAACATCTAGATGTGAATTAGACAAACTGATTTTCTAACATACCAAGAAAGAAAACTCGATCAAAAACACGCCCCCGCTTCCAAGTCGCGAGAGTCGCCGCCACACACACACATAGACATAGACATGCATATCCGTGTTTACGAAAATTCCATTTCCATCTCCATCTCCAATCATATTTGTCCAATCGCACATTATTTACGCTTGTTAATTATATACACAGAATATTAACGCATAACATCTCTTGTTTGCGCACGTCCGACTCACTGCCACGGCCGGTCCTCGACCAACCCGAACCTCTTCATCACCAGGCTTCCCGCTTAAAACGGTCAAGGCCGATTCATGCCCGCCAGAGCGGACGCGACCTCACCGGGCGCATTATGCGCGGGCGCGCCGCCGAGAGAGTCGCCTGCCGCTTCGTGCACGCGCTGCTCCACGCTCAAAGGTCACAATAGCCGCTACAACATGCATGTAAAAGTTCTGGGAGTCCGTGCATACAGCTAGATGTCCTCCTCAACTCACAATCTCTTCCAAGAGTGCTAGTAGTACTCCATGGCGCGATCCATCAACAAGCAAAGGGAAAGTTATCGATACTCGGTTTGCGGTGAGTGGCATGCCGAGCGACCGTGTGGGATCGAGCCGTGGAGGAGGGTGAGACATGAACAGGACAAATGTGATTTAAACGTTGGTTTTGCTCGATGGTGCGATCCAACAAAACGAAACGTTGGTTTCTCTCCGTTTCCATTTTTTCTCCGGAAAAACGGAAACTTTCCACTCCATTTTCATTCCTATTCCAAGGTTGCCCCGTTACAACATTCCATCAAATACAAAGGAAAACTAACACGCATGCTGATGCATCTCAATGATTCACAGATCTAGCCAATATTTACTTCACAAATAAAGAAAAAAAGTTGTGAGAGCGTGTACGAAAGAAAAACTATTAATGGGGTCACTACGACTTAAACCCTAAACCCTAAACAAGATTTAATTCCTCGCCGTAGAACTCGTCAAGGAAAGACGGCTGGCACCCTCGGATCATACGATGCTTTTGTGCAGTTCCACTAAAATCGACCTGAGCATCCCCGATGGAAAAGATATTGAAGAAGTGTGATGAGAATAATAGTACTGGCACTAGTTCATGAGACATAAACTCATCACATGTAGAAGCCGGTAGATGTAGAGAAAGATCAACATGGAGATGGAGCTACGGCAGTGGAGCAAGCCGGCTCGAAAAGGAAGATGGACTACCTGGGATGTCGGGTTGTACCTAGAAGGGCGGTTGGGACGCGGCATCGCCCATATCATGTGACTTCGCCGGGGTTGGTAACGCATATGCCAACGGGTGGCTTATCATGGGGGGCGAGAACGCCGCCGTGCTCGAAACGGATGAGGCGAAGACATGCACGCCGCGAATCTACCCAGCTTCGGGCTCGAGGAGATAACACCCCTATCGCTGCTCAAGGGGTCTCCGCATGATCACTATGGGGTGATAGTACAATGGTGCTCCTCGAGCTGTGGAGGCAGGTGAAGGAGCAAGGCTAGCTTCTTCCCTTCTCGTTATGTGTCTAAACCTATCCAGGTCAACCTTTGTATTGGTGCCCTGGGTCGAGAGAGGCCTACTTCGGGTACAATGGTAACCGACTGGCGGCGGGCCTCTAGTCGCTGGGCCTCTTGCACCGCCCTTCCTCGTTCGCTTCGGGCCCGCCGACCGGCGGGCCTCGCGACAGCGTAACATCGCAGGCGCTTCCTAATGACGCAGCGCGTCATGGGGTCGTGGGGAACAAAGGTCAGCCCTCGTCAGTGATCATCGCCGCCATTCCCCGCCCAATCTGGTTTATGGCTTAGGGCCCTCGCCCGGAGGCGGCCGACTGGGAGGCCGACTTCAGAGGGCCGCCTGACTTCTCCTACCGCTTCTTCTATCTCATCGACAGAGGGCCCGTGATCTCCGCCGCACGCTGCCGCCAGCCGTGGCACAAAGGCTTTGTGCATCTGTGGTCGAGAAACAGTGGGAGGCATGGCGACAGCTAAGCCGCCGCTTTCACCGGAGATCTCCGTGACGCTGCTCATCAGAGCTATGCTCTTCTTCCCTGTGGGTCCGAGGGACAGCCACGATGGGGATGTACCCCGTGACGGTCTTCGTGGAGGTCGCGTCGACTTTCATAGTCGGCCCCTTGATAGGTCGCGAGCCCGAGTCGGCTTGTTTCGAGTCGCCATCTCGAGGACTCGCTTCAAGGTCGCCACCGACTCGCCTTCGGTCGCCTGCCGACTCGCCTTCTCGGTTGTCGTCATTGACTCGCCTTCAAGGTCGCCGCTGACTCGCCTTCAAGGTCGCCACCGACTCGCCTTCTTGAAGGTCGCTTAGCCGACTCGGCCGAGGCGCGCGCCCCGATGTCTTGAAAGATCTTGGGTCCTGGTCGGCCTACCCATGGCCCATTACTCGACAAGAGTCCCCGGCCGCGCGGCCGGCGGGCGCCGCCAGGCTTTTCGCGCTTCTCGCGGTGCCGACTCGAGATTCGCCGCCACGGCTTCGCCGCTCGCTGGAGTCGCTCGCCCGTGAGGGGCCGCTGCCGCAAGTCGTGGGCGGGAAACCAGCGGCGACGGCTACGCTTCGCCATGTGCGAGACGGTCTTATTATGCGTGACGCCACGCGGAGGCGAGTAGCCGCCGCCCACGCTGGACGGACGGGCCGCCAGTGGCTCGCGACACACGCCGCCCCGAGCGATCCGGCCGCGCCGAGGGCGGTTGGTATCTCCCACGCCGTTATCGCGGGCAAGAATCTGCGGGGTTTAATCGCGGGCGTGGGGGTCGTGGGCGCAGATCCCCACGCCGCCTCGCTTTCAAACCACGGGCTATAATAGGCCGAGGAGCGGCGACACAAAGACGCGACTCCCCCGCTTTTTTT
>JAHHZJ010002821.1:0-33738 GCA_021437245.1 Aegilops speltoides | reverse complement strand
GTCCATGTTGATCTGAATCAGGCGGTTGTCTTTGTTGATGACCGTGCAGTGTTGATGCTTCAGATCGGTTGCCGTTGAGTGTGCCGATCCTTCGTAGCTCAAGGATCCCATGATGCTTTTCCCGCCAACAAGATGAAGATTACGATGTTGGCAATGAAATGCCACTCGAGAATGTTGCCCTCGCCGCTAGTGTTGTTTCTTCCCCGTGTCTCTCGTGTCCAATGATGTTCCTAATATTGACAAGGAGCCTCATGTAGTTGAAGTATCTAAGGAAGCTGCTGTTGACGGTGATTGTGTAAATCGAGAGAATGCCGATGTTGCTTGCAGAAGGAAAGTCTAGTGAGGTTGTGTTGGATTAAATGCAACCTATGCAAGAAAATATTTTGCTCGCTTATGAAGAACAAAGACTGAAGACTCGACATCAAGGCAAGAGATTTTTTAAACAAAGCAGTTTGATGTTTTTCTCATTCATGTTGTTTAATTACTATGGTATCTCAGATAGATGTTAAATGATAAGTGAAACTTTTGATCTTTTGTCTATGATTTGATTCGAGCACGTACCGGTCGATTACCTCGCCGTGTCGGTACACCCAATGAGAAGGATGAGATCGAGCGACAGATCAAAGAGATGCTTCGAGTAGGGATTATCCGCCCCGGTACAAGCCCCTTTGCTGCTCGAGTCCTGCTTGTTCGCAAGAAAGATGGCTCATGGCGTTTCTGTGTCGACTATCGACAGCTGAACGCGATCACAGTTAAGAACAAACATCCCATGCCTGTGGTGGATGAACTACTCGATGAGCTTGCAGGTGCCAAGTGGTTCACCAAGTTAGACCTACTCTCCGGTTACCACCAGATCAGGGTCGCAGACGAAGATGTGTTCAAAACAGCTTTTCGCACGCATCAAGGGTTGTATGAGTTCCTGGTAATGCCGTTTGGGTTGTGTCATGCTCTTGGCTCATTTCAAGGGATGATTCATAAGGTTTTGGAACCCCTGCTCTGGCATGGTGTGTTGGCATTCATGGATGACATATTGGTCCATACTGCCACCTTGGAGGAGCACGTCCGTCGTCTGCGCCAAGTGCTGCAGCTCCTTCGTGACAATGAGCTGGTTATCAAGCGATCCAAATGTGCATTTGCCCAACACAAGATCGAGTACTTGGGACATGTCATCAGTGAGGAAGGAGTTGCCACCGACCCAGCAAAAGTTGAAGCAGTGCAATCCTTGCCTACCCCAACGTCAGTCCGTGCAGTTCATGGATTCCCAGGGCTTACGGGGTACTACAGGAAATTCATCCAACACTATGGGGTTATTAGCCATCCGCTGACAGAATTACAGAAGAAAGGGACTATGTTTCAATGGACACCACAGGCAGAGACAGCCTTCCAGCTACTAAAGGAAGCAATGATCGCAGCTCCTGTGTTAGCGGTGCCTGATTTTCATCAACCCTTTGTCCTGGAGACGGACGCATGCAAGGACGGCATTGGCGCGGTACTCATGCAACATGGTCACCCTGTTGCTTATTTGAGCAAAGGCCTCTGCCCAAAAAACCAGGTACTAAGCACATACGAAAAAGAATGTCTGGCTATTCTTATGGCCGTGGAGAAGTGGCGACCGTACCTGCAGCACCAACACTTCACTATCCGCACGGACCAGCAAGCCCTCCTACACTTGTCCGACCAACGGCTGAACACCGACATCCAGCACAAGGCCTTTGCGAAGCTAATGGGACTGGAGTACACCATCCAGTACAAACGAGGCATCGCTAATGCCGCCGCAGATGCTCTTTTGCGGCGTGAGCATCACCAAGCCTTGCTCGCCATTTCTTCCGCAGTGCCAGCGTGGTTGGAAACATTGGTGACCGGCTACGAAGAAGACGTCAGTTCCAAGCAGCTCTTGACTGAGCTCTCTGTTTCAGGGCATAAAGACAATGGGTACTCTCTAGAGAAAGGTGTGCTGCGTTACAAAAGGGAAGATCTGGGTGGGCCACAACCCATTGGCCCAACAACACATCATGCAGTCTCTCCACACAACTGCCATTGGAGGGCACTCGGGGGTGCTGGCAACCTATCAGCGAGTCAAGAAGCTGTTTGCTTGGCCCAAGATGAAGCGTGACATTACTGAGTTTGTGCAGAGCTGTGATATATGTCAACGAGCCAAACCGGAGTACTGCCGTCAACCAGGGCTTCTTCAACCTCATGAGATTCCACCTCACCCATGGCACACCATCAGTTGGGATTTCGTGGAAGGTCTACCAAAGTCCAATGGCTTCGAGCTGATCCTGGTTGTCAACGACATGCTAACCAAATTTGCCCATTTTCTGCCGCTCAAGCATCCCTACACCGCTCGTCAGGTGGCCCTGATATTCTTTGATCAGATCTACAGACTCCATGGCATGCCATCCCGGATCATTTCGGACAGAGATCCAGTCTTCACAAGCGCCTTTTGGCAAGAGTTGTTTCGCTTTTCGGATACCATCCTCAATATGATCTCAGCACGCCATCCTGAGATAGATAGACAAACAGAGAGGCTGAACCAGTGCTTAGAAGCCTTCCTTCGCTGCTCCATTCACGACACCCCAAACCAATGGTCCAAACGGTTAGCGTCAGCGGAGCATTGGTACAACATGTCCTATCATACGAAGGCTGGATGCACCCTGTTTGAGGCTCTGTATGGACACCATCCTCGACCTTTTGGCATCTCCGCTCCAGCATCAACGACGGAACTCCAGGACTTGGTGGCCGATCGCGACGCGATTCGTGAACTGCTTCGCCAACACCTCACGCGGGCTCAAGCAAGGATGAAGCGGCAAGCGGACAAGCATCGCACAGAACGCTCCTTCCGAGTGGGTGATCAGGTTTTTCTCAAGGTCCAGCGCTACCTTCAAAACTCCTTGGCTGCCCGGCGCAATAAGTTGGCCTTGAAGTTCTACGGGCCGTACCAAGTTCTGCGGCGTGTCGGCGCTGTCTCCTACAAGCTGGCTGTTCCTGCGAACTCCAGGATCCACGACCTGATCCACGTCTCTCAGCTCAAGAAGCAAGTCCCTTCCGAGTTCTCCGTCGAGCCCGACATGAGCACGGTGGCACCGCGCAACCTGTCGCTGCTAGAGCCGGCGACGATCTTGCAGATGAAGCTCATCCAGCGTGGTGGTTCAGTGAAGCCCTGGCTCAAGGTACACTGGCGTGATCGCCCCGACACCCATCACTCGTGGGAAGACGCATTCGCTCTGCAGCAGATTCTCCCTTCGACGGCTTGGGGGCAAGCCGCACCTCAAGGGATGGGGAATGTTATGCCACGACCCAACCCAGGAAGGAGGCCCAAGGCCTGTCACCGCTCACGCCTGCTGGACCGGGCCTGGAGGGCAGGAGGAACCCATTGCGGCATCACGGCAGAGAGAGATAAAGAGCAGCAGAGGGAGACGGCATCACGGCCACCTTGTTGCTCCCCAGGAAGTAGGGGTGGATCATGACGAGGCCGTGGATCTTGGTGCCCTGGGCCAGCCCCTCCGCGCCCACCCGCATCGCCATGTGGTGCGCGATGTTGGCGCCGGAGCTATCGCCCCCGAGGTAGACGCGAGAGAAGTCGGCGTGGTCGGCAAGCCAAGGCTCGTCATCGTGGGAGTGGGACACAACCCAGGTGAGACCGTGAGAGCCTCCCATGAGTCGGCTGTCGGCATATGCAGTGAACTGGACCTTTTCAAAAGCGTGAATACTGCTGAGATCAATGGTAGTGCTCAGTTCATAAAGTTCACCCGCAGAAAGGCAATTTTTATCATGATGACTTCGATTCAAACTTTGAGTAATTGGTTTTTCTTTAGAAATGAGGATGAACATGATTAATATATTTTTTTTGAACCGGGCATTGCCCCTTTCCATTAACCGAATAACGGAAATACAATAGTCTCAGAACAGAGCTAGAAAAGGAGGTGGGAAAGGGGAAAGCGAGTTCAACGCATCGCCGGGAAACCCACCACAGGAACTCGCCTACGAGACACCTGCTGTGGGGCGAAAACCCGACGACACCAACAGTTCTCAGCAACCGACAGACATCAGCAAAGTATCACGCAAAATACACGACCCATCAGGCCACACCCTCGCGCAGGAGAAAACACAAAAGCAGCCCTGCCCTCCTGGCGGGGGAGATAGATAGAGGTTGAAGACGCGATCTATCAAGTTGTCGCCGAATCTTTTGTTGCAGCGGCGCAGATCATCATCATGTTGCTTGTGCTGCTCGTCAGCATCTCCGCTCCACGCTCCATCGCCTCACGATCTGCCCCCTTCAGGAGACCTGCCCAGTAGGTGATGAAGACACAAGCGGAAAATACAATCTCAAAAGGAGTTTTAGGAAGCTTAAACTCAAAGGTTGCTATGTTTCGATAGTTCCATACTGCCTAGCAGATGGCAGCAAGACCGAAGGTATAGAATTTAGCACCATCAGGAAGATAGATATAACACCAAGCGTAATATTGCCAAAGGTTATTGGGACATAATTCCTTTTGTGAACATGAATAATATGTTTTCTTACTCTGGTCTAGCTTATTGCGTATCCTATTATTCTTATATAATTTATCACTTAAACACACTTTTACTATTTTGTCAGTACTCGCTGTGTGACCACCCGCATCACCATGTGGTGCGCGATGTTGGCGCCGGAGCTGTCGCCCCCGAGGTAGAGGCGGGAGAAGTCGGCGTGGTCGGCAAGCCAAGGCTCGTCATCGTGGGAGTGGGAGTGTGGGACACGACCCAGGTGAGAGCCTCCCATGAGTCGGCATATGCAGTGAACTGGACCTTTTGAAAAGCGTGAATACTGCTGAGATCAATGGTGAACTGGACCTCAGTTCATAAAGTTCACCCGCAGAAAGGCAATTTTTATCATGATCACTTCGATTCAAACTTTGAGTAATTAGGTTTTCTTTAGAAATGAGGATGAACTTGAATAATATGTTTTCTTACTCTGGTCGTATCCTATTATTCTTATATAATTTATTTATCACTTAAACTCACTTTTACTTTGTCAGTACTCGCTGTGTGACCGCACACATATCGGCGACACTACCCTGTGTGTAGTTCGCAATTAGTAGTAAGGCATAACCTTGTCTTTCCAGATTGTGAATTTTATCACATAGACAAAAGACACAAGCATATACATACTACAGTATATCAGAGTTTGAAAGAGCGTAGAGCGCGCGAGCACACCAACTCGAGAACATCACGAGATACACGCGAGTCGTGTCACTTTCACACGCCACGACCAAACGCAAGCACAAGCACAAGCCTCACTAGCTACAGTCACGCTTCAAAAACTCGCGCACATGCCACTACTTATCGTGCGAGCACCCTCAATCACGGGACACCTCCGTCTGAACCCCGCGCTACATCGTTCCAAGGCTCTAGGTTCCCCAATGTACCTAGGCAAAGGTAACGTGATCCACCATGCCTCAGGACGCCAGACGGTTACGCACAGACATGCATGTCCCAAAACGCCATACCTAGCTTGGCCGCGACGAAGTAATCAAGGTGCCACGGCGCCGGCGGCTCCGGCGCCGTACCTGCCTCCGAGCCCGCCAAACGGGGTGCCACCACCACCGAACACTCAGAAAGAGATACCGTCATCTCCCTCCACGCGGGGGTCTAGTGTAGCAGTCCCCACGCCGCCCCCGACGCCGCCGAGCGGGCCCGTGACGCCGGTGAGGACGCCGGCTACGTTGATACCGAAGCCCCCGGCATAGCCGCCCCGGACGGCCGGGAGCCCCGGCAGGTCCCCCATGCCTCCCATGCCCACGAACAGCTTCTTCGCGTCCGATGCGCCCACTCCTCCTGTCACCGGCGTCCTTCTCCGTGGTGGCGGCGGCTGGAAGCTATTGAGGCCTCCGCCACGGTGTGCGCCAGCAGTGCGAGGCAGAGCAGGAGCGAGGCTATATGGAATATGGTGCTACAGGACTTCTAGGCCATGGCGCGCGCTGTACTAGTCTAGCTGGCGAATACAATTCTACTCGGTACTCACTCTCTTTTGTGCGGTGCGGTTGTCATCGTTGATGCTGATGCACTTGCGGTCTGGAGCAGCTTGCTGTTTAAATAGGCGGAGGAGTACGACGGAGACACCGGGGCAGCAGGTGTGGGGGTGTATAAATCACACAAGTGCGAGAGCGGCGTGGGATGCAGTGACTGTTTGCTCAGGATCAAGAACATGATCAGTAAAGGCAGATGATTCTGTTCAGACTCACTGGAGCTGACAATGGGGATAACCAGCCATGTATTTGGACTATCAAACCCGTCACCGTGAAGGTCTCCGTCTGCCCGCAAATTTGCTTCGGTTCTGTTATGGACTACAGTTTGGTCGCTCATTTGATATCCTTTTTTCCAAGTTTTGTGGTCCAACTATTTCAGTAATCTAGCCTTGAATCGCAAACATACGCACAAATCAAGTAAGCACTAAATCTAGAAACACAAAGGTGAAATGATCATACATATTCTATTAAACAACATAATAAAGTATTTAAAGTTTGCCAATAATTATAATAAGAAAACAAAGTAGAAACAACACAATATCTATTATTTTGTGGAAATTAGTGTTTCTTACCTTGTGGCAGATGTGGTTGAATGACCAACCCCACCTTGTATGTGGGACGTTCTCACTTAATGAATACACAAATATTCTGATCGATAGATGTATCTCTTAAAGTAACACACATATGGGTGAGTAATTTGAAAGCACGCATACATATTATGGTGTTATTGGTTAGGGTAGTTAATTTATACTAGTTGTCAGGTGATGAAAATAGAATAATTGTTGGAAGTTTTTTTGCTTATCCTAGTCTTACTGATCGTGTAATCTTGCTCTCATTTATGTTTCTCTCCATCTGCGTACACCCTCTAGATGATATAACACACAAAAAATCCGAGCTTGCCAAAATATAAAAAAAAGCGAAAAAAATGGAAACTCTTTCAGATTTTGGTGTATCAAAATCACTTAATTTAAACGAGAGACATAGCGTACACTAGTACATTTTTTATTAACTACTCCCTCCGTTCCAAAATAGATGACTCAACTTTGTACTAACTTTAGTACAAAGATGGGTCATCTATTTTGGAACGGAGGGAGTATCTCACAAGATGTTGCCCACTCATATCATGGGCGACTCTTGTAGTTTGTAGGAAAGTGTTATCGAATTTAAACAATATTCACATTTTTTAATGTCCACAAATACAAATTAAATGGATTAAAAAGTATATTTTCAAATTTCATGTAACATTCATGCTATTTTTATTTTTTAAATGTTCGTAGATTATAAAAAGACTGTTCACGATCCATCTTTATAGCCAGCCATTATACAACATGCATATTCCACGTATAATTATAAAAGTCCAACCAAACAATGTGTGTCCATGAATAACGATGACCACCAACCATACAACATGCATATTCCACGAAATAAATGCATTTGGAGCTAAGGAATATTGTGTTAAAAAAACAATATTAAAAAATGCTCGGAGCACAAATCTTGATTAATATGAAATTAATACGTTTCACGGAAAAAAGAGATAGAACATTTTCAATAGATGCCCAAACATAGCAGCCACACGACTATATATGCCACTGAATTGCAGATGATGTTTTTTTTATAAAGGAGGATGTACCCCTGACCTCTACATTTGGACGATGCGTGCAGCCATTTTATTAATTATTCATAAAGACAATACAAGGTGATACATCAATAAGGCTCAATCCACCATCTTGGCAACGCCTATTGCTACTTCTATCCCCATGATGAAGGGATGTCGAATGTTCGAGCCTAATACCAAACAGATATCGCACCAAATCCTAACATCTAAAGCCGGATGCCCCATCCAAGCAACTACATGGACTGGGTCACACACCGGTCCGACACACTCATAGTGAGCACCGCATGCTGCAAGGGCCGTCACCTCCATCTTCCATCGATCCATCGCTAGAGCAAAACTGATGCACCGACCTTGCCAGGCCTCTCTGCCATCGACGGCAGACAACGTCGACCTCCTGCACGAGTCCGTCAATCCGCATCAGACGTCGAGCCTCCACTGCACTATGCCAACGAGATCCTCCGTCATCGATGTGGAAGATGAAACCCCACTCCGCCTCTGGGCCCTTCCAAACAACACCTGCTCCAAAACGATGCCCTTAAGAGGGAAAACGACACCATAGTTTTCGTCATCATACGATCTGGGAGACCAGGTCTAGAGTTTCCCTCGAAGCAGATTCCCCTTGGAGGAAGAGGGGCACGGCGGCTGCAACTGCCCATGAACACAAGCCGTGCCCAGCACAACTTAGCTCTCATGAAGGCGCCTTCAAGAAGGACACGAAGCCATGAGCGCCGTCGCCGCCCTAGGGTTTTCACCCGAGAAACTGTGGAGTGGGAAAAGGTGAGGCGGACCCGAATGATGTCTCCAGGAAAAGAAACGGCACCCTCGAGCATCGTCGTCGTCGCGGCCGGTAGGAGCCAACCAGGGAATTATCCCAATCTGAATCTCCACCTCTCGCGCCGCCCCAACCGGTGACTGGCAAGCATCGCAGCCTTGCCCGTTACGACGGAGTGCACGAAGCAAGGATTGGAGGGAGAAGCAGCTCGACGTTGTTGACCGTCGGGGCAAGAGGCCGCGGCACCAATCCGTCGGTGGATCGCCTGCCACCCGACCCGATCCCCGGCAGCCCACCGGATAGGGAGGCCATCCTAGGAGCCGCCGCCCCGGATCCAAGGCCCTCCGTCCTAGATCGGGAGGAGCAGCGCCAACACTGCCACCACCGCTGCCGTTAGGACGCCGGCCGGCCGCCACACCGCCGGAGTCCAGATCTGGGCCGCCATGAACCAGATATGCACTCCCGCAATCCAGATCGGGGTCACATCCTCGAGCAAGGGCACACCGCATCACCCTATGACCCGCGAGAGGGAGGAGTGCCTCCGCCGCCGCCGTCGCAGGCACATGCTATGCCCGGCGCCGACCACCGGCGGTGGCGGAGGAGAGGGACAGGAAGGAGCGCTGACCCGACGGGTAGGGTTGGAGCCCCTCAATCGCCTGCGGGGGTTGGGGGAGGGGGAGAAGGTCAACTGGAGAGCCGTAATTGCAGATAATGTAAATTATTTGATAACTTAAAGTTAACACCGAGAATATGCCATGATCAAGGATTATCAAGCACACGAGCCAAGCGCAGCACTGCGAGGTGAGGTGTAGCTGGTGCAGTGGGGTAGCAGCGCACGTAAGCACTCTTCCTCCCCAAGAACCCCGGCATGCTGCCCCCATTGGAGGACGTGTCGGTACACGGAAGCCCCATCGATGAGTCTCATAAGAAGACGGATTTGGGAAGAAAATCTCTGGAGAGAGGATATACTCCCTCCGTCCCAAAATAAGTGTCTCAAGCTTAGTACAACTTTGTACTAGAGCTAGTATAAGGTTGAGACGGTTATTTTGGGACGGAAGGAGTATATGACAAGTGATTGCTGATGTGCCAATCCTAACTTAGGCAAAGTCAGCAATCCTGACCTCCCAGTGTCACGTCATCAAATCCAGTAATAAAACGCCTGAAATGTTTATTTAGACTGGGATTAGTGAGGACAAGGTACAAACTTCACGGAATGAGATGTGGGGTTCATTTTCGACGAGTTGTACAACCTCAAAATTTAAATTGGGATTCACCCATGTTTGGTCGTCGCGGTAGCAAGTACTAGACCAGGATTAGTTTACTTGCCTCTGTAATATGTCGTACGAGGTCTTTATGACAAGCGGGCAAGCAAGGGGAAGCAGCGTTTTCTCTCTTGCTCTATTGTGCATCTCCACCCTAGTAAACTCGCTAAAAGAAAAAAAACTAAGATTTTCTGTGATGCGAGATGCTTATGTATGTGATGCCCTTTTCAAATTTCGTGGAGTTTAGATATTTCAGTAGCTCTCAGAAAAAAAGAAAAAATTTGGGCATGTAAGAAACTTTTGAAAACAACACAAAGATGCAATACTATCTTGATGGTGTTTTACTGAACAGAAAGTTGAAAAGGGATCCTCGTTCATCTGGTAGAGCATCATGGCAGGCATGGATTCGCTGAAAGATGGCTATATTTGGGGAGTTGGGAATTGTTAGAATATTAATATTTAGAATGATTCTTGGATCCCAAGTTGTGCTGATAGAAAAGTCATCACTCGAAAGGGAACCATCTGATATCTCTAGTTGCAGATTTTATTGACACTGTATCTAATACCTGGGATGAAGATTTGGTTAGACAAACATTATGTCACATTGATGTACAACACGTCCTTGCCATCCCTCTTCCCCAACTTGATATGCCGTATTTTGTTGCATGGAGTTATAGAAAAAGTGTTATGCTTACAGTTCAGTCAGAATATTTTGTGGAGTGGAATCTTCAACATGAGGGGAAGCTTCGATATACTAATGGAGTGGGAAGAACTATGACCATTCCAATTTGGCAGAAGATATGGAAGCTCGCGTGTCCAACAAAGGTGAAAATCTTCATTTGGCGTACATTGCATGCATGGCACACTTCCATGTTGTGTTACGCTTGCAAATAGACACATCAAAGTCTCGCCTCAATGTCCTGCTTGCTCTTTGGATCCATAAGACAGAAAACATGTGGTATTTCTCTGTCACAAAGCAAAGGGGTCTGGAGAAGATTGGGGTTTGGAAGAAATTATGATGAGAGCATGTGAAGTTGATCGTGTGGGTTATGCGGTCCTAGAATTTTTATTTCTCATGCACCATCAGGATTTATCCTTTGTGGAGATTCAAAATGTTCATGAGTTGATCGCCATTACTACCTGGTATCTGTGGTGGAAAAACGTAAACTGGTTCATGAGGAAGTAACCCAAAGTGCATCTTAGATTTCTATGGGGATTCGGACCCTTACAACAAACTTTGTTATTGCTTCCTCTACAAGAGCGATAATAACAACGGGGGCTGGAGTCGTAGATCTCAATGTTGAAGCATCTTTTGATCACTATGATCAACTTAGGGGCACAGTCAAGGAGGTCCTCAGAGGATGATAAAGGAAAATCTATTGCAGACGGAATGGGAAGATAGATTGGTGCGCGAATGTTCGACAACTGAAGCTTGCGCTCAGATTCGGGTTGTCTATTGCGCAAAGGGCGGAGTGTAACCGTCTTGTCATCAACTCAGCTAACCTAGATGTCATCGACACCATGAAGAGTGGAGGATGTTCTACGGGCACGGCGGCAACATTTTCTCTGACCGTTATCATTCTGCATGTGATTTTCTATTTATAGGTTGTAATAGACAAGTAAATAAGGCAGCACATGAACTGGCTAGGTTACCTTAGATTTTCTTGGACTTCTGATTGGCTCGAGAAACCTTTGAATGAAACCGTAACCCTACTAGACGATGTATCTATTATTTTGATTGAATGAAGTTTGGGGTTTTTTCTTTCAAAGAAGAAAATACTTGCCAAAATGCTACGCCTACTAAAATCTAAGGCCTACTTATGAAAGTTTCCTAACCAAATCACTACAACCCCCCAAGTTCTACTCGGTGGGCCCCTCCTATGATTTAATCCAATAAAAAAATGCCACGTCAGCCCTTACGTTATAACGAGGATTCCCTACGCAAGTGCAGCATCTCTCTTTACTGGCGCACCAGTCTCCAGCCGGCCCGTGTAATCTGCTAGTTCTTTATAACGTCGAGCTTTGGAAGCGAAAGACCAACACGAGTACGCGCCAGCAACGTGAATGCTGACCCCGAGGGTACATCGAAGCGATTGGATCTCAGTTAATAAAGTTTACATGTACAACAAGGGCAACTTGTATCATGATGATGGCTTGCTTAGATGGTTAGTGCATATATAGATCGCAATCAGCGAGGTATAGGCTTTGTCTCTACGGATGTTAATATTGTCACATAGACAGAAGACACAATACATCGGAGTTATTGGACCAGCGCGCGAGCAGACCAACTCGTGCACACCACGGCAGATACAAACACGGGCGGTTCCTTTCATTTTCACACGACCAAACACAAGCAAGCACAACCCTCACAAACGCTGACTTGTACACTCCGACGACCAGTGGCGCACCTGTGAGGCTGTAACTCTGTGGCTACTTATCATGCGAGCACCCGGATAGACGGAACTACTTCGTCTGAACCCAGTGCCTGCACAACATCATCAACATGATCTTCTAAGTCCACCCATTGCATACCTTCGCGAAGCTAGCACGTTCCACCATGCCACAAGATACCAGATGGTCACGCATATATATGCACGTCGCAGAGCGCCCTAGCTAGCTCGGCCACGGCAACGTACTCAAGGTGTCACGGCGTCGGCGCCTCAGCCGCCGTACCCGCCTCCGAGCCCGCCGAACGGGGTGCCACCACCAGCAAACCATTTGAAAGGTATACCGCCGGCTCCCCCGACACCAAGGAACACTAGTGGAAAAACAGGCTTTCCGTCCAGCCCATAAGTCGCGAAGCTGTAGGAACCGCGACTAATGGGACCTTTAGTCATGATTCGAGGTGAACCGCGACCAAAGGCCTGGGCCCTGGGCGCTCGGTGGCCAGCTGGTGCACGTGAGGGGCTTTAGTCGCGGGTTGGCCGGCCAACCGCGACTAAAGGCCTTCGAACTTTTAATCATGATTGGCCTGGCCAACCGCGACTAAAGCCCTCCCTATATATACCCATCCAGCAGCCAACACTTAGCCATTTGGAGCCATTCTCTTCACAAGTGGGTGTAGGTTTGCTTTTGGTTCCTCTTATGCACATAAGGTGTTTGATGAAATGCCCCAAGAGCATGAAACAAACATGACATGAAGTGTTGGAGCCACACTCTTCGATCGCGGTTAGCAACTTGATGAACCTTTGATGTGTCAATATGCATGTGTGTGTAGTTCATAACAAATGCATGATGGTTAAGTATATATTTTATATTATAATAATGCAGATGAATCGGCAATGGATGTACGGTAACCGACTCTCCGGCGAGTTCACTACGGGTTTGAAAGATTTCCTCGTAGTGGCTAATGCGAACAAGCGGGGGGGTTTTGTTATCTGTCCATGTGTTATCTGTAAGAATGAGAAGGGTTACTCTTCCTCAAGAGTTGTTCACATGCATCTGCTTCAGAAGGGTTTCATGCCAAGCTATAATTGTTGGACCAAGCATGGAGAAAGAGGGGTTATAATGGAAGAAGATGAAGAAGGGGATGATTTCATCGATGAAAGCTATCTTGCTCATTTCGGTGATACTTTCATGGAGGATGCTGAAGGTGAAGGGGAAGGTGAAGAAGAGGCACGTGATGATCCCGTTGATGATCTTGGTCGGACCATTGCTGATGCACGGAGACGCTCCCCACGCAGCCCCCGACGCCGCCGAGCGGGCCCGTTACGCCGGTGAGGACGCCGGTTCCTTTGTTACCGAAGCCCCCGCCGTAGCCGCCGACACTGGCCGGGAGGCCTGGCAGGTCCCCCATGCCTCCCACGCTCACGAACAGCTTCTTCGCGTCCACTGCGCCCGCTCCTCGTATCACCGGCGCCCTTCTCCGTGGTGGCGGCGGCCGGAAGTGAGTCATCCGGCACGCCGCCAGGCCAGCTAAAGTGGCCACGGTCCTGGCAGCCGCAACGGCGTGCGCCACCAGTGCGAGGCAGAGCAGAAGCGAGGCTATATGGTGCTACAGGACTTCTTGGCCATGGAGCGCACTGCACTTGTCTAGCTAGCGAGTACACTTGTACACACTCTTTTGTGGTGTGCACTAGTGATCGTTGGTGCTGATGCACTTGTGGTGTCGCGGAGTTTGCTGTTTAAATAGGCGGAGTGCGAAGAAGACACCGAGGCAAGGTGTGGGTTGCAATGACTGTTTGCTCAGGGATCAAGAACATGATGAGTAAAGGGAAATGATTCTGTTGAGCCAGCCGAAAACGCATCGTCCGTCTGTCGTCTTATCTATGCTACATGTGTCCTATGGGCTCCACAAACCTTATCTCCTCGCTTTTCCTAGTCTCTCCCTAATAATAAAGCACGGATTGGGTCTCCGGGTTCACCGTCACAATACGCTTCTTCCCGTTAATTTACGCTTTCAGTTTTTCTCACCTATATTATTTTCGCTATCCGAGGTGGTACTATTTACATGTTCATTAGTTGTTTTTCTTGCGTTTTTCGGATTTCCTACGCCAACCGGATCTATGTTCCCGGTCCATTATTTGAACACAAACTAGCATGGGGCCAGGTAGGCCTGCTCTGATTATTATTTTTAAGCGATGGAGGGGCGGCAAAAGAAAATGCAACCACGTGGTTATCGAACTCGAGACCTCGGCTTCACATATTCATCAGAACAGCCAACTCAGCTGCGCTATAATACGTATTGGGCACAAGGTCCTTAACTTATAAATAGTCCCACCTCGCTTTCTTCAATCAAATTCCACCAATTTTATATGTTTCCAAGTTGAAACCGATAAGCGGCCTAAAAGAATCAAAAGGGTGAGGAGCGCAGGAGGAAAGGAACTAGAAGAAAATTCTTCCTGTCACAGCTTGCACGAGGTGCAGCAGCATAAGAATTCCGTTGTCCAGTAGCTACCGTGGCTGGCGCTGCCACGCGAGTCAAAGCCCCCCTATCGACTTGACAGTATAGGTTAACAGTGTGATATTTGCAAGGTAAAGTCATATTCTTGCTAAGTGTTAAAGTCAGGTTCAGATTGTTGTTGTGTCCGTAGATAATTAGAATTTGGATTCTTGCTAAGTAAAGTCAGTTCTTTTTTATTTGTACCAGCACGTCATGTATATACAAAGCTAATTAGAATTTGGATTCTTGTATGTATCTAAGTAGGATTCTGGTCCCTATCGATGTGTAATACTGTGTTTTTAAGGATTGTCTTTTAAGAATAGATTGAAGCTCTTTCCATGGTTGAAGCTTCCTCCTTCGCCGGTTGAAACTTTTTCACATACTGGTTGTCCAGTAGCTACCGTGGCTGGCGCTGCCACGCGAGTCAAAGCCCCCCTATCGACTTGACAGTATAGGTTAACAGTGTGATATTTGCAAGGTAAAGTCATATTCTTGCTAAGTGTTAAAGTCAGGTTCAGATTGTTGTTGTGTCCGTAGATAATTAGAATTTGGATTCTTGCTAAGTAAAGTCAGTTCTTTTTTATTTGTACCAGCACGTCATGTATATACAAAGCTAATTAGAATTTGGATTCTTGTATGTATCTAAGTAGGATTCTGGTCCCTATCGATGTGTAATACTGTGTTTTTAAGGATTGTCTTTTAAGAATAGAAGTTTGAACATGCACTGCCTTTAGTAAAGAGGATTCTTTTATGAAATCGCTCGCGTCTGATGGTCTGTGTTTGATACAAAGCAACAGGTTCACGTTAGTCAAGTACAATTACGTTTAAAATATAATAAATGTATGGGAATGTACTGCCTTTAATAAAATGGAGTTTTGAAATTCGGCATCGGCCGCATTAGGGAACTGCAAGGCTTAGCTTTTGAGATGCGAATTTTGCTCAAACCCGCCAGCACACCAACTGCTAGCAGCAGAAGCTTCAACCAGTGTGTAAAATAGCTTCAAATGACGAAGAAGAAAGCTTCAACCCCATTAAAGAAGCTTCAATCGATGTGGAAAAAAAAGCTTCAATAGTAGAAAAAGCGTCAACCAGTATGTGAAAAAGTTTCAACCGGCGAAGGAGGAAGCTTCAACCATGGAAAGAGCTTCAATCGATGTTGGAAAAAAGCTTCAAACCATGAAAAAAGTTTCAATCAATGTTGCAAAAAAGCCTCCACCGGCGCGACATGCTGACAAGGGTGCGAGCTGCGGCCGACGGCATAGCGGTGCTACGACGGCGACGGGTGAAACAAACTCTCGTAAAAAATAGGAAAGTGGCAAGTCGTCCCGTAATAACAAGGAAAGGAGGGATTCGGGAAAAAAGTGGGAAGCCAGTCGTCCCATAATAAGAAGAAAGTGACCTAATAAGGAAGAACAGAGAGAACAAAGAAGGAAAGGAGGGATTTCGGGATGTGATAATAAAGAAGGAAAGAGAGGGATTTCTAGGATTGATAGAGAAAAATAGTCTGGTGATTTTCTGTCAGTTGTTTTGTCCCGTAATGATTGATTGATCTCTAAAAAGACCGTGGGAAAACGTAAACCAGCTAGAAATCAATCAAAAGTTGCCCCCGTCAAAAAAAAAAAAATTCATCCTCTGCCACTAGCTATAATCCCACGAACGAATTTTACCCCGCCATTAACTCGAGAGATAATTATGTTAGAATTTTTTAACACCTGCAAAAGAATACTATGTCTAAATCATAATAAAAAAATGTTTATTAATTGTTCATGGACAATACTATTTTGAGAATTATAATGAAAAAGATAGTACCGGTTAAAAATAGGTGCTTGATTGTTGGACACGAATAGTGCTATGCTACACAGTCCCTAAACCTAGCCAACATTGGTTCATGAAAATCCGTGTTACCTCCATAGTGAAGCAAAAAAACATTGTATACTAAAATGGACTTTACTATTTACGGTATAATGTGATATGTTTTGGGCATCACTAAGCAATTCCAACAAAGGCAGGAAGGGATACTCACATCACAACTAGGTAGATATTTCCACGATTTAAATTCCACACACCTTCAAGACACTTTCAAATCGCTCATATTTTTTCTGCAGTACAGATTTGTATGGCAGCATGGCGGATTTGAAAGAGTTTGTTCATGTCATCATGCCTGGCGGTGTGTCATGGAATGAGAGTGGGTCTTGAGCAATTGGGTTAAGGAAGTGTTGCTTTTTTTTCACCCGGTGCAACGCACGGACATTTGTGCTAGTTCTATCATATTACCGAAAAAGGCTTTCGCCCCGCTTTATAAATAAAGCAACCGCCACAGAGCATACATCCCACATAGGTCCACACCGACACACACGAGTCTCACGGAAAAGTACAAAGGTTTTGCTGAGGGCACAGCTCAACAAGCCCAAAAAAGAAGAAAACAACAGCAGCACAGCGCACCAGACACAAGGTGGCTAATCGGGCTCCGGCGGAGGCGGCGGCGGCGGCGGAGAGAGGCGGACGGCCATCGATCGGATGTTGGCGATGAAGGCGGAGATGGCGTCACGGTCCGTGGGGCGACTAAGCGGCCACCAAAGCTGCAAGAAACCCGAGAATTTGTAGAGAGCGTCAGTAGGGCGACGTAGGGGAGCGCGTTGGATCACAAGTTTATTGCGAACGGTCCACAACGTCCAAGCAAGCACCCCAACTTCCAGCCACCTAATGTGGCGAGTGGATACGGGGGACAGTTGGAGTTCAGCAAAAAGGTCCGGGAAGTTGGTGTGGCACCAACTCCCGCCGACCACCTCGCGAAAGCAGCTCCAGAGGAATTGGGCGGAGACGCAGGAGAAGAAGATGTGGTTCGAGTCCTCCGGCACGCCACAGAGCGGGAAGATACCTGTGCCAGGGCCATTGCGTTTACGGACCTCCACACCAGACGGAAGCCTACCTCGGATCCATTGCCACATGAAGATGCGGATCTTCAGTGGCACTCGAACGGTCCAGACCATCGATAAGGGGAGGGGTGCGGAGGAAGGGGTGATGGCCGAATATAGCGACTTGGTGGTGAACAAGCCGGACGACTCCAGCCGCCACCGGGTACGGTCCGGCCTGTCATCCACCAGTGGTTCATGCAACGCGACGCAATCAAGCAACTCACGCCAGGCGGCGGATTCCGCCGGCCCGAACGGTCGGCGGAAGGCAAGGCGCCCCAGATCAAGAAGGGCCCTATTGACCGATATCAAGGGGTCAACGGAAATAGAGAAAAGGGCGGGGAAGCGGGCCGCGAAGGGGGAGTCACTAGCCCAGCGATCATACTAGAAGAGAGTCGAGAGGCCAGAGCCCACCGAGATGGAGGTCCCAATGCGCAGCACCGGGAGAAGCTGAACAATGGACTGCCAGAACTGGGAGCCGCCCGATCTCTGGCAGAAGGCAAGGGGTTGACCTCGAAGGTATTTATTCCGGATAATGTCCAACCAGAGGCCGCCATGGCCCTGGGCGATGCGCCAGAGCCAGCGGGAGAGGAGAGCAATGTTCATTCGCTTGGAGCACATGATACCCAGGCCACCTTGCTCCCGGGTCTTGCAGATGTCAGGCCAGCTGACCATGTGGTACTTCTGCTTATCATGCTCGCCAGCCCAGTAGAAGCGAGACTAGATCTTGGCGATCTCCTTATGAAGGGACTCATGGAGGCTATAGAAGCTCATAAGGAACAGCAGCAGGCTAGAGAGGGAAGAGTTGATAAGAATAGTTCGGGCCGCCTTAGAGAGCCATCTCCCCTGCCAGGGCTCGCACCGGGACTGGAGCTTAGAGATAGCGGGCCTTAAGTCCGCGGCAGAAAGGCGAGAGTCGCTAATGGGGGTCCCCAAGTAGGAGGTGGGGAAAGAGCCCAAGCGGCAATTAAGCCGATTGGCGATGGCCAGAGACTCAGAGGGGGAATATCCCATTACCATGACATCGCTCTTATCAAAGTTGATCTTGAGACCCGACATCTGTTGGAAGCATAGGAGGAGGAACTTGAGGTTGGCAATGTCCATCTCCGAGCCTTCAACCATGATGATCGTGTCGTCAGCATACTGAAGGATGGAGATCCCGGATCCCCCAGAGAGATGTGGGGTGATCCCACGAATGTGTCCAGCAGCCTGGGCCTTATCAAGAATGGCAGCCAAGGCGTCCACCACCATATTGAAGAGGAACAGGGAGAAGGGGTCGCCCTGGCATACCCCACAAAGGGTAGGGAAGAAGGGACCAACCTCGCCGTTGATGATAACCACCGTGCGACCGCAAGAGACCATTTGCATGAATCTAGTGATCCAGCGGTCATCAAAGCCCTTCCGAAGAAGGACCTCTCTGAGGAAGGTCCAGCTGACCGAGTCATAGGCTTTGTGAAAATCTATCTTCAGAAAGACCGCCTTAAGGCGTTTGGTCCGGACCTCGTGAAGAACCTCATGGAGGACCAAGACCCCATCCAGGATATATCGTCCTCTAATGAAGGCCGACTGGTTAGGATGAGTAATCCGGTCAGCCAGCAGGGTCACCCTATTGGCAAACCCTTTGGCCAAGATCCGGAAGATTACATTAATGACCATGATGGGCCGGAACTGGCGGATGTCGGACGCCCCAGGGACCTTGGGGATGAGGGAGATGATCCCATAGTTGAGGCGACCTAGATCGATAGCACCCACAAAGAATTCTTCAAAGGTGACCATGACCTTTGGTTTAATCACGTTCCAGAAGGTCTTGAAGAAAATAACAGGGAGGCCATCAGGGCCAGGTGCCGAGGAGGTATTCATACCCTTGATAGCCTCCCAGACCTCCTGCTCAGAGAAGGGAGCCGTCAGGGCTGCATTCTCCGCCCTGCCCAACAATCGTGGGCGAGATAAATGCCGCTCCGAGGAGCGGCGGAGAAAAGGGACCTATAGAAGCCGTCGACATGAGACCGGATGTCGCGAGGGTCCTGGAGAAGGGTGTCCCCATCCCAAAGGAGGGGGATGGTGTTGCGTCTCTGGCGGCCGCTGGCGATCGCTGGAAGTAAGCGGTATTCGCATCACCCTCCAGACCCACTGGGCGCCCGAATCGCCAATAGGCCTCCTCATCGGAGTAGATCACGGAGAGTTGGTCTTCGAGGTCATAACGGGCGAGCCACTCATCAGGAGACAGACCCACCAAGTCAGCCCGGAGATCAAGAGCCTGAATCACGGAAAGAAGCGCTTTCTTGCGCTCTCTTGCATCGCGCCCAAGGTTGGCCCCCCAACCGTTCATAAACTGTCTACCATGTTTCACACAGAAGTGCCACGTGTCAATCGCCGAGGGAGGCCTGGGATGGGGGTGGGCACGGGCCTCAATCCACCGGGCGCAAACTGCGTCCGTGAATCCTGCCTGGGAGATCCAGAAGGTCTCAAAGCGGAAGCGAGGAGGGTCGGGGACGTTCGTCCCATGAGAGAGAAGAAGGGGGACATGGTCCAAGCCAATCCTAGTGATGGCGCGGAGAGAGGAGAGGGGGCAGCGGAGGTCCCAGTCCGGGGAGACAAGGACCCTGTACAACACGGACTGGGTCGGGGAGGATTGCCGATTGGTCCAGGTGAACCGCGCACCAATCCTATCAATCTCCCGAAGGGCGAGGTCGGCGATGAAGTCATTAAACATCTGCATTCTGGCAAAGCAAACGTTGCCGTTATTCTTGTCTTCCGCCACGCGCAGCAGGTTAAAGTCGAAACCCACCACCACGGGGAGAGTGGCTGCCGAGATCTTATGATGCAGCTCCTCGAGGAAGGCTGCCGACCTACTATGGTCGGCAGGCCCGTAGACAATGACGATCTCCCATTTGAAGTTGAGAGATCTCTCAAAAAGTTCCATGCTGACGAAGAATTCCGCCCGGTCCATACTGCCGACCTCAAATATGGCATCCTTTACGCCTAAAAGGATGCCACCCGAGTGGCCAGAGCTCCCACTAGAAGGGAGCCAGTGCCACGCAAAGAGGTGGGAACTCAAACGATCGAGCTCGGGGAGCGAGAATTCACGACGCATGGTCTCCTGGACAGCAATCGATGTGTTCATCTAGCATGTACTCCACAAGTTGGCGGCGACGACCATCATGGCCGAAGCCGCGGATGTTCCAGAAGAGGGCCCGCATTATGGGGCCATCGGGGGGCTGCTTGACCCCAGGACGCGGGAGTCGCTCTGTGCGCGAAGAGCGGCAGTGCGGGAGCGGGTACGGCCTCGGATCTCGCCCGGAGGTGGGGGAGCCGGTCGCCGTGGCCCGGAGGTAGAGGGAGGGATCACGTCCGCAGGGGCGTCCGGGGAGGAGAGCAGCACGGGCCTCGGCAAGCTTCCCCTCAAGGATCTCGCGCGCCTGGATGGCAGCTATCTGAACTAAAGGGGGGCCAACCTCCCCCCTGAAAATGATAGCGGAGTCGAAGGCCACTTTGGCAAGGTTGCCAAGGGGATAGATTCTAGTCGTAAAAGGAACAGACAAAGCGTAGGGGGACGGGTGTACTGCCTCCGTGTTACGGCAGCAGCGAAACTCTGCCCGCTCGCGGATGGGCAGGGCCGTGGATCCCTCCGGATGGGCCGCATCCAGCCGCGCACTCCGGCGAGAGGCCACCACCGGGGAGGAGGTCGACCTGCCGCGACGGGAGTACGCTGCTGAGCGGGGGGGGGGGAGGGGGCTGGGCTGCCATCGGAGTGAGCACGCGGGTCGCCCCCTCCCTCAGTACCGGCGACGAGGGCGGCGCCATCTGAGCTGGCCCGGCGTAGCCGGAGAGGACAGGCGCAGACAGCGGCGGCCCAGCCGGTGGTGGGGGAGGCGGAGGCGACGGGACGAGGAGGGGCGACGGAGTCGGGTCATCGAGCGGGAGGGGAGCGGTCTGCATCCTCCTCCGAGGGGGGACGGTCGGGTGGGCGCAGCGCCAGGAGAGGGGACCGCCGCCGGCGATGCCCTCCCCTCCATAGTCGCCGCCGACGCCACGTGGGGGGAGGAGGCGACGAAGAGCAAGTCCGCCGAGACCGTCCCAGTGGCAGGGGACGACGTAGGAGAGCGCGGGGAGGAGGCCAGGCAGACCACCATGCCCACACTGGAGATGTCGCTCCCCTCGGAGTAGGAGAGAAGAGCCATCCAGCAGAGGAAGGAGAGCGGCCTTGCGGCCCTGGCCCCCGGTCGGTGGGGGGAGGCGAGGGAGAGGGGGAGCGGGAGTCCTCAGAGGCCCCCTCCTCATCCGAGCGACGGGAGCGGTGCCGCCCGTGGTAGTCCCCACCTGAGAGGGCAGCGTCGATGGAACGGGGCCGCCTAATGTGGTTGGGGGGCTCAGGGGCAATCCTGAGGTCAAAGCCCTGGTCGTTGAAGAAGACGCGGACTGAGGTGCGAAGCTTGGTGGAGTCGAGGCACTTGACCTTGACCCGGACCTCCTCCTCCTTGCGGAGTGAGAGCTCATCCACGGCCACCACCTTGCCCAGGAGACGGGACATATGGCGGATGACGGGCTCGGACCGCGCAATATCGGGCAGGCCGGAGATGAGGATCCAGGTGGTGTCGAGGACGGCCACAGCCTGGGCGTCGAGAACTGGCTCGGAGATCTCGACCACCAGCTGGTTGAGGGCAAGGATGATCCGGCCACTACGCGTCGCGTAGCCGTAGCTGGCAGAGTCGGGGAAGATAACAGAGAAGATGCGGGCAGCGGTATGGGTGACCACCCAGTCCCACTAGTGGCGGTAGAGGTGGTTGAGCTCCGCCTCGATCATCTCCGGGGATGCCACGCCGTCGACGACAGTGACAATCGCCTGGAGGGAGGGAGACGGTGGAGGAGCATCCGGAACCTCGAGGTGGAAGAAGCCCAACCCCTCAATCCCATGCCCATACATCATGAGCTCGGAGACAACCGGTCTATCCGGACACAGGATGGCGGGCTGGCCGGGGTCCTTGCAGAGGTAGCAGCACTGAGGGTTGACGCAGGTGACCTGAGAGTGACCCCTCACCCCACAGTTGAAGCAAGGAGGGCGAGGGAGGCCGGAGACGGGGCCCGGCGCGGGAGTGGAGCCATGGCCCGCCGGCGGAGGCACGGGCGGCGCGGGCGCGCCGCGCCGCTTCTTCTTTTTGGCCGGACCGGACCGACCACGGACGGGGCCACCACCGGGAGCCAGGGCCGGGGCCGCACCCCCGGAGGCCGCGGCATGGGGCGGCACATAGCGTCGGGGTTCCGCCGGGGTGGGGAGGATCCCATCCCGGGGGCGGGTCGGGCTCGGCCGCGCGGGATGGGGAGGGAGAGCGGGCCCGGCGGGAAGGCGGCGACGGGGAGCACCGGCGACCACGCCATTCGCCCGGAGAAGCCCGAGGGGAGCGGGACCGGCCACGGCCCTCGCGGCGGGGAGGGGATCGGCGGCGATCACGGAGCTCGCGGAGCTCCATCCGGAGCTCCTCCTCGCGTCGAAGGCTGTCGGGGGAGGGGCGAGCGAGCTCCCGATGGAGCTCGCCAGCCTTGCTTTTGTCCCGGGGCGCGGGATCGTCCCACTCCCGCGGCATGGTGTGCGACGGCGAGGAGGGAGGGGGCGGGGCTGGGGGGGAGGGAGAAGCAGGGGGAAGGGGGGTTGGGTTCCGGAGCACCGGCCGGAGGGGAACAGGGGGCGGCGTGCGGCACCGGAGAGGACCGGGGAACAGGAGGCGAGAGGAGTGGGATGAGAGTGGCGGCGCCGATCGGGGGAGGGAGAGGAAATCCACATGGAGCCCAGATCGAGGGCGCGGCCACCGCCCTGGGCCTAGGGTCAGAAGCAGGCCGGCCCAGCCGGGGGGAGATGGGGGGGAGCTGGGCGGGCCGGTCCGAGGTAGGCCGGGGGAGGCCCAGGAGCGAGCATGGAGGGTCCACTGGCCGGGACGGGCCAGGGCCCAACAGCCCAGCCACCCGAGCGGGGCGGCCCGAAAGCCGAGAGAGGGCGCGGCGGAGGGCTGGAACCCTACCACCGCCGGCCATGGGCGCTGCCGCCGGCGCGGGGACGAGAAGGAGAGGAGGGAGAGCCACCGTGCCCCGGACCGCCCGCACCCGGAGACCGGAGGTCCCGAAGTGTGCGATGAAAGGCCGGTGCGGGGCGGCACGACGCGCCCGGCGCGAGAGTGCCGAGGGGGAGGAGACCATCGGCGAGGGGGAGGAGGGCGGGGGACCCGGCGGCCGAGCCGTCACCACCGGGCGGCGCCAGGAGGAGCGGGTGGCGCCCCTATTGGAGCGCCCAGCCACGCCCCAAGTGCGCCCGCGCCGGCGACGGGAGGCCCGGCCGGCCAAGGCCCCAACTTGGGAGGGTGTGGATCGGGAGGCTCGGAGGAGCCGAGGGGAGGACGCCACGGCCGGGAGCTGAACCCCACACGTGAGGGGCTGAGCTCCGGGCCTGCAGGAGGGGAGGCCGGGGGGGCGGGGAGCACGGGGTCGGCGAAGAGACGGGAGGGGGAAACGGGGGGTCCTCCGCGCAGTCGGCCCTGGAGAATCGGCCCGGCGCCGCTGCGGAGGCGAGGGAGGCCGGCAGGGCGGAGGCAAGGGAGGCCGCGGGGGAGCGAGGGGCGAGGCAGGAAGCCGCCGGCGAGGGCGCGGTGGAGTCACCCGCAGGTTCGCCCGCAGGGTCGCCAGCCAGCGCCATCTCTTCTATCATATTCTCTCTCCTCTTCTCAAACACACACAATGAGGATTACCCAACCAAGTATTTGGACTCCCATTCCCGTCCCGTCTGCTCGGATATAAAAATTCCCATCCCCACAGGAAACCATGCCGCAATAAACAACAATATTCAATAACATTTCTGGAGAAGACAACAACATTTCAACAAAGTAAACAACATGTAAGGCCATTTGGTGGTGTGTTGTAGCTATATTATGATTTTCTTTGAGACTTTTTGGGGAAAATGGGTGGGATGGCAAGAAATTTGAATGGTCATAGACGGAAATTACCCATGGTCTACTTAATTTAGGGCCCATAAGTACGGCCTTTCACAGGTTAGGCCCATAACGGTTATGGGTAATGTTATAATATCCCCATCCCCGTCTTAACCACTGGATAAAGTGTCTCTACGCTCTCTCATAAGCTGACTGCGGTGGCAGGAAAATTACAGAGTTGGGGCGGGCGTCCTTTGGCGCGGTGCGATCCGAACTGCGTCACCACCGCACACATCTGGAGGAGCTGCGCTCACTACTTGGACGCGTGGGGCCGTTGGCTGAGGAAGATCGGGTCGAAGCCCGTATGGTCGAGCTTTGTTTACGGGAGGAAATCATGTGGCGTCAGAGGGCGCATATTCAGTGGCTAGCGGAAGGAGACAGTAACACAAAAAAATTTCATCGTAAAGCTAGCGCCCGGAAGGCAAAGAACCGGATTGTGGAGCTGTAGTGACTAGATGGAACCATGTGTAAGGAGGAGTGTCGGTGTCAAAACCGGCGGATCTCGGGTAGGGGGTCCCGAACTGTGCGTCTAGGCGGATGGTAACAGGAGACAAGGGACACGATGTTTTTACCCAGGTTCGGGTCCTCTCGATGGAGGTAAAACCCTACTCCTGCTTGATTGATATTGATGATATGGGTAGTACAAGAGTGGATCTACCACGAGATCAAGGAGGCTAAACCCTAGAAGATAGCCTATGGTATGATTGTTGTTCTGTCCTATGGACTAAAAACCCTCCGGTTTATATAGACACCGGAGAGGGCTAGGGTTACACAGAGTCGGTTACAATGGTAGGAGATCTACATATCCGTATCGCCAAGCTTGCTGAGGGAGTCCTGGACTAGGGGGTGTCCGGACAGCCGGACTATCATCGTCCGCCGGACTCCAAGACTACGAAAATACAAGATTGAAGACTCCGTCCCGTGTCCGGATGGGACTTTCCTTGGCGTGGAAGGCAAGCTTGGCGATACAGATATGTAGATCTGTCACACCCTAGCTAGTTCATGCATTAGAGTGTTGCATCGTGTCTATTTTTTTCATCAGAAAGCTGAAATGGGATTGCCAGAACCCCCAGCCCCCTCTGAAACAAACTAGGGTTTACTAAAAATATTTTCGATGAACCTGAATGCCCTTCTAAAATGCCCATCATTTTGCCTTGGTTCGAACCTTTGCCAAAAGTGGTGCACATTTTCCTAGGTCATCCTAAGGTCTTTGAATTAAATCATAAGTATTTGAATTTGGGCATTTAAAATTTATAAAATATTTCAAATGTACAAATATTCCCAAACTAAAATGTTTTATGTTGGGAATATTCCAACATTGGACCAGGAGTAGTTTGGTGAATTTTGAAACCTTCTAGGTATTTTAAATAATTCAACATAGTTACAGAAAAATAGAAAAAGAAAAGCAGAAAAGAACTTACTCAAGCGCCACCCGGCCCACTAGCCAGCCCACTGGCCGCCCAGCCCAAAGATCAGCGCCAATGAGCTGCTTGTCGACCAGGCAGGCAGCGTGAGGTGCTCGACGGCGAGCACCGCATGGGTGCCACGCACCTGCCGCCCGTCTCGCCGCTTCCTCGCCTTGCCACGCCGGGATCGCTCCCTCGCTCTCCCGCACCCCAGACGCCCCGTTCCTCCGATTCGTCTCCCTCGCTCCCCCACGCCATGGCCGACGCCACTGCCGCCGCACCACCGTCAGAGCCGCGCTCTCCGTCGACCCCACGCCGCGCCACCGTGTCCAGAGCTCCGCCGTCGTCGACTCCTTGAGCTAGCCGAGCCCCCAAGCGCTTCGCGTGCCCAAGACGCCGCACCAGCTCGCCGAGTCCGCCGCCGAGATCCCTTCAACGCCGTCGCCGCCTCAGCTCGTCCCCTCGACCCGCCGGTGGCCTCTACGTGAGCTCTGGAGCTCAGCTACCTTCCCTACCTCTCTCTCTCGCCATGCACCACAATGAGCGACGAGGATCACCCGCACGCGCCGTCGCGGACCTCGTCGCCGACGTGCTCCCGGCCACCCTCCGGCCACCTCACCGTGTCCAACGCGTTCACCATGACGCGTTGGAGCTAACCACGCACTTCCCGCACCTCACTGCACACTCCACCTCGAGTTCGCTCTCACCCGAGCTCCGGTGGCCGCCAAAGTCGCCGCCGGCGCCAACTCCGGCCACCCCGAGCCCAACCACCACCACCAATAGACGCGGCTCACCCTCAGCAACCCGTAGATGCCTTCCGTCGCTCATTTGGTCGCCGGAATGGCAAAAACCACTTCCGCCGCCGCATCGGGCTCGCCGGCGGCTGAACGCCGGTGGGTTTGACCCCGACTTTGACCACGGGTGGGCCCAGGTTGACCCCCCTGGGTCTATGACATGTGGGCCCAGCCCTGCTAATTAACTTAGTTTAGTTTTAATTAATTTCTAACTAAACTAACCCCATTGACATCACGGGACCCACTGGTCAGTTTGACTGACCAGCCCGTTGACCACCGACGTCATCATGACACAAGGTTGACGAATAATTTAAATTATCGGAATTATTCTTACACAGAAATTCCGTAAATTGTTTCAAACTTCAAAAATTCATAGAAATTAATCTGTAACTCCAAATGAAACAAATTATATATGAAAAATGATCAGAAAAATCCAATCTATCCATCTGTACTGGTTTCATGCATGTTTACAGAAGCTCACCCACTGTTTATCAAAGAACAAGATATATGAGTTTGGAAATTGCATCTTGGGTTCAAAATGCTCCAAACCCATCTGATCTTAGTTGCATTAGCCCAAAGCACTCATTTTGCCATGTCTCATTGCATGCATCATATTGTTGCATATTGTTTGGTAATGCTTGTGTATCGGTGTTCTCTGCGGCGTGTTCTCGCCCCGAGGAGTACCGTGATAACCCGACGAAGAGCAATACCGTGCACCGACCGTCGAACAAGCAACCAACCATTTGATCATATCGATAAAATCCCATGTTCTTGCTCCTGCTCTCGCTTTATCTGCATTAAGACAACGCGATTCAAACTGCTGTGTGTTTGCGGTAGTTGAACCCATTTCCTCTGCATGACTGTCATTGCCACAAGAATTAGATGAAACCCACTAGCATGTGTAGGAATTGATTGAGCCAAATGATTGTGTTGTTCCTACCTTGCTATGCCTGCTATGCTTAGAGTCGTGTCAGGTCTGGTTCATCTGGGTGATGGCTAGAGTGAAATGATTGAGTCGGTATGAGAGTAAGGTGTTGAACACGATTTGGTAAAGGTATCGATGAGAGGCCATGTAGGAGTACATGGTGGGTTGTTTCATTGAGGCCGTCCTTAAGCGAGATCTGTATGTGTGATTTAAGAATCAGCTACTACCATACATTGGGCCTGAAATATGACCCCGCCGACTTCTTATTCACGCTAGTCCTCTGTCCGAGAGTTGCAAGTAGTTTACGTGTTTGTAGCCTCATCGAGGCCGTGGACAGCGGCTGACCGTAGGGGTGGGCTGTGATGCGGTAGGTGCGTGGCGGGTGTACGGGATGCCCGCTTGGTATCTCGGGAACCTTGTTCACATCGTTTGGGGCTGTGAGGAAACTTGGCCGAACTCCTCATAGATGGAACCCAAATAGGCGATAAACCCGGATTAGAGACTTGAGTGTCTAGGTAGGTCGTGGTCTACACCCACGTCGGCTTTAAACTGAAGTCTGCCGAGCACATGTCGTGTGCGGCGCTAAGTGGTGGAAACATGTATGAAGAAGTACACCCTGCAGGGTTAACATCATCTATTCAATAGCAGCGTCCATGTAAAGGACTACTTGGTTGCCTATACAGTTCATAGACAAGTAAATGGATACTACTAAAAGCCTCAAGATAAGCGTGAGTGCCGAGGATGGCTCCTCCGTAGGAAGACGGGGGTTGGATCCTCGGTGGTCTATTGAAGTGATGAGTAGTGGACTCAAGTGCGCAAAACTAATTCAAGTTGGTGTCTCATAGGATAGCTTAGCCATGAGTCAAAGCTGGCTTGCTGCAATAACCCCACCAACCCTTCTTGATAATATGCATGTATGTAGGGTCTGATGTAAGTCTTGCTGAGTACCTTTGTACTCATGTTGCTTTAATTTACATTTTTCAGAAGATGCCACAAACCCTTCCGACGGGTTCTTCGTAGACGTTGACATCGATGAGTAGACTAAGGCCCAGGTGGTGATCCTGAGCAAGTGAAGGACCATGTAGTGTAGCTAGGCTTACCCAAGCCTCTTTTATTTTACTAGTGTCTATACTCAGACAAAACACTTCCGCTGTGGCTTGTATGCTTGTATGACTTGTATGTGGGTCGTGTGACCCGTACTTGTGTGTATGCTATGTATGGCTCTCTGAGCCTTTAAATAAAGTACTTGTGTCGTAGAGTCATGTTGTGATGCCTTGTTGTATTTGCACATATCGAGCATATTGTGTGTATGATTGAAATGCTTGGTATGTGTGGGATCGACTATCTAGTTGTTTATCTTTAGTAGCCTCTCTTATCGGAAATGTCTCCTAGTGTCTCCATCGAGCCATGGTAGCTTGCTACTGCTCCGAACACTTAGGCTGGCCGGCATGTGTCCTTCCTCGCTCTCGTGTCTGTCCCTTCGGGAAATGTCACGCATTAGTACCGGAGTCTGTTAGCCCGCTACAGCCCGGTTTACGAGTCTGCTAGCCAGTGCTACAGCCGGAACTTATTTTCGATGACCGACACGTTCGATGCTGGGTCATGGATGCTGTCCTGTAAAGTCTGTGCCACTTTGGGTTTACGACTAGCCATGTCAGCCCGGCTCCTTTTCATATGGATGCTAGCGACACTATCATATCGTGTGCCAAAAGGCATAAGCGGTCCCGGCCAAGGTAAGGCGACACCGTTGGGATACCGTGCGTGATGCCGCAAAGTGATATGATGTGTTACAGAGCTAGATCGATGTGACATTGAGTCGGGTCTGACAGCGTTAGCATCGAGCGGACTGCTGTAGGTTCTCCAAGCCAAACTGGTCGATGTTGAGTCTAGAAATGCTTTAGTTATATGTAGGGGAATTGATTGTGGGATGGTACGTAAGGCTCTTTTTACTCCTTTACCTTATGGCATTCTGATCTGAGTCAGTCCATTCTTCCATCGGGGGTTAAGGATTAGGATCTCTTCTCTCTATTAGGCTCACGTGTTACTAATCAGTAGTACCTTATAGGTTTGATGGTTACAAGCCTGGTTCAGTTTTACTATCCTGTTATGTTACTAAATTGGACCCAGAATCTTGATATGATATTGTTGAGTGGCTATGCAATTCTTTGCAAAATGTCTCAAATCCTTTGAGCATTTACAGTCGTTATGCTGTCCAAATTCTGCTAGAAATTCTAATGTCTTTGCATTGTGGTTGTGCTTCCAGATGGCCACCCGTGACCAAAATCAAGTGGTTCGTCTGACCAGATGTATTGGTGTGACCGGTCATACAGCCATGCTAGTTCGGGTTATGATCAAAGCGGGATATCGTTGGTATCCTGAGTACACAGTTGAAGAACAGTATCGAGACTTTAATCAAAGCCAGTATCTTTGCACTGTCAGGGTGTTTCCCTCTTATCCTGGTTCCACCGAGGCCCTTCACAGCTCCTATGGGCTTGGTGTTACTATTGATATGGCGGTGCAAGATGCTGCATATTCTATGATGACGATCATACGAGCCAGGACTGGGCTGCTCCGCAACACCGAATTCCGGTATATGCCGGGTTCACTTCCTGGAGCGTTTGGTTATCTTCGAGCCATCTATGCTGATTCCAGTCAGGAGGACTCATTAACCCGCACTACCGCCGAGCTACTTGAGGACAAGGACCGAGAGAGTCGGGCCTTGAGGATGGAGCTCTTCAACGCCCGTGCTGATCACTGGGCTACCTTGACTCGTTTTGCACCGGCTGTCCAAGCTGGATATATGGATATGAGAGACTTGTATCCTGTCAGGTCTGCTCTGCCAGACATGATGGACTGGCGTGATGTGGGGGGCATCACCCCACCTCGTGGTCCTCGCAGCCACCGTTCAGAGGTCCAAGACCTCACCCTTGCCCTTATGGTCCACAGGCTCCTCAGGGCCTGCATTCCTGGACGATCACGTTGAACTCCTGTGTTACGGAGGAGACTTCTATGAGAACTACTACGGAGACGTCGAGTTAGTAGTAGTCCCACTAGTATTGTAATAGTTGTATTTCCACCGCCTGCGTGACTCGTGGAATATGACTTAGTGTGTACTAATTCGGAGGGTAAGAAAAATAATGTATAGGAGCTTGGTATGCCTCCGACGAGATGTAATCTTCCTTTCACCGTAGTAGTACTTTGTTTGGTCTTGTACTAAACCTTGTATGGTGTGTATGACAATGGAATAAAGAAGCAGTTTCTGTATCTACCATGTCATACGGATGATCATCTTGCATTCCAAGTTATCCATTACATTCTACATTGCTATGTCAGAATCTTGCCATCCTGGACTAAATCCTTGTCTTGTTTTTCCTAGGATGGTTAACACCCGCAACAACCCTGCTCCGCCAGAGCAGGCCGAAGGCAGCAGAGTTGGAGAAGCGAACCTGTCTCACCCTCCTTCTCTGGCCGAAGTTATGCTGGAGGCCGAGAGAAACAAACGGGAGACCAACCGTTTGCTGGAGCGTATCGAACAGAACACAGCCCATCATCAGAGAAATAACTTGGTGTCGCTCAGTGACTTCATCAAGTTACACCCACCTACCTTCCACCACTCCGTCGAGCCTCTCGACGCTGATGACTGGCTTCGCAGCATTACTCACAAGCTGCGTTACTGCCTTTGGTAGCTGAGGCTGACAAGGTCACCTTTGCTGCATATCATCTTGAAGGCCCCGCCAGTCTCTGGTGGGAGAACTATATGGCTATGCGCCCAGTTGGCCATGTCACTACTTGGGCAGAATTCAGCGAGGCTTTCCGTGAACATCACATTCCGGAGGGTCTCATGGATCGTAAACGTGAGGAGTTCTGCAGTTTCACCCAAGGTCGTCTCTCCGTGGGCGCCACTGTGAGAGAGTTCGGTAATCTTGCACGCTATGCAATCAAGAGGTCTCCATCGACGCCAAGAAGGCAAGGTTCCGCAAGGACTTAGCCCGAACCGCCGAGATCTCCGTCGCATGAGTGCACCTCTTTCCGAAGCTTGTTAACAAAGCCATCAGTGCTGAAACTGGTCGATCGATTTGAAGCAACACGCAAGCATGGTCGTGATATGGGTTCCTCATCCGGTCTTTGGACCACGAAGCGCCGTGTGTGGGTGCCTAATCTTGCTCGCCACCCAGATTCACACCGAGGCCATCCTTTCAGCGCCTCGCCCGATTCAGCGAAGATGCACCAGCTAAGCCCTATGGTGGGCCAACCAACAATGCTCCTCTCACGCCAGCCCGTGGCGTGCTTCAAATGTGGGGAATCAGGCCACTACATGCGCGATTGTCCTCGCACCAACCCCAACCAGCCTGCAAAAGCTGTTGGCCGTGGCAAGCCAGCAGGAAAGGTGTTCTATGCCAAGCCGGCCACCACTGCACGTGGCCATGTTAATTATGTCTCGGCTGAAGAGGCCCAAGAGGATCCCAACGTCGTGCTCGGTATGCTTCTTGTTAATTGCCACCCGGCATCCGTTCTTTTCGATACTGGAGCGTCTCATTCATTCATATCCGAAAACTATGCTCATCTGCATAACACTGCATTCTGTGACATGCCTTCCACCATGGAAATTTCTACTCCGGGTTCTAGATGGCAAACCTCTAGGGTAAGCCATGGAAATGAAATTCAGGTCGACAGACTTGTTTTCCTTGCATCGTTGATAGCTCTCAAATCTTCGGATATAAATATCATCTTGGGTATGGACTGGATGTCAGCCCATCATGCCAAGATTGATTGTTTCTCTAGGACTGTTCAACTTACGCACCCCTCGGGAAAGATAGTCAATGTCTTGACCCGAATATCAAGCGCCAATTATATTCTCTTAATGCCACCCATTGCGGACCTCGAAGGCGTTCGGTAGTCCGTGACTTCCGGATGTCTTTCAGAAGAATTGCTGGTGTCCCACCGAGAGATGTTGAATTCGTGATAGACCTCATTCCAGAACTGTCCCAATTTCTAGAAGACCCTATAAGATGGCACCCCTAGAACTAGCGAACTTAAGAAACAACTCGATGAGGCCTTGAAAAGGGTTTCATCCGTCCTAGTTCATCTCCTTGGGCTTGCCCGTCCTCTTCGTCAAGAAGAAGGATGGTACGGACCGGATGGTTGTAGATTATCGACCCGTCAACTTGGTCACAATTAAGAACAAGTATCCGCTCCCGGGATCAACGATCAGTATGATCAGCTTCGCAGGATCCTCGGTCTTCTCTAAGATGGATTTGAGGTTAGGCTACCATCAAATCAAAATCCAAACGGGACATTCCCAAAGCGGCCTTTGTTACTCGTTACGGCCAATACGAGTACACCGTCATGTCCTTCGGTTAACCAATGCTCCAGCCACCTTCTCCGGTTAATGAACTCAATCTTCATGGAATATTTGGATAAATTAAATAGTGGTTTACCTCGATGATATACTCATCTATTCCAAGAACGAGGAAGAACATGCCAACATCTAAGGCTAGTGTTGATGAAACTTGAGAGCATCGCCTTTATGCCAAGTTTTCTAAATGCGAATTTTGGCTGCCGTAAGTGACCTATCTAGGACATGTAATTTCTGGTAAAGGTATTGCTGTCAACCCCGAGCGAGTTCAAGCCGTCCTTAATTGGACTCCACCAATCGGTCAAGCAAGTTCGAGTTTCCTTGGCTTAGCGAGCTATTGTCGCCGCTTTGTCGAGAACTTCTCCAAAGTTGCTAAACCTCTAATGAACTCCTCAAGAAGGATAAAAATTTAGTGGACTCCACAATGTGAGCACAGTTTCCGAGAACTGAAAAGGCGTTTAACTTCGCTCCGTGTTGGTACCACCAGATTTCTCAAAGGACTTTGTTATCTATTGCGGCGCCTCGACAAGGACTAGGCTGTATTCTCATGCAAGATCGACACGTAATTGCTTATGCTTCACGGCAATTACACCCACATGAGGAAAACTACCCTACTCATGATCTAGAGCTTGCAGCTGTAGTCCATGCACTCAAAACCTGGCGACATTACCTTCTTGGTAATCGTTGCGAAATCTTCACCGATCACCAAAGTCCAAGTACATATTCACCCAACCAGATTTGAATCTCGGGCAAAGGCGTTGGGTTGAGTTGATCACAGATTTCGACTTAGGAATAACTTATACCCCAGGAAAAGCCAACGTCATGGCTGATGCGC
>JAHHZJ010002820.1:0-53013 GCA_021437245.1 Aegilops speltoides | reverse complement strand
CTAGGGTTAGTTTTAGGCTGCCGGGACGTTCTCCCACCTCCTGGCCGCCACCCCTTGTCCTATATAAGTAGATCCATCTAGTAGTTTTTCCTTGGGATTTGTTTAGTTGTTAGCCATTGCAACTTCGTACTTCATTTGTGTCCAACGACGACCAAGACCGCCACGGATCCCCATCTTTATCAATACTTCATACATACCGCAATATTCAGATTGCTTTTATCATATTCTTGCTTGTTCTTCGATTGCTTGCAGGAATAGACCTTCGTGGTCGTTGATTGTGCTCCGCGGGTCAATAACCTCCTGAGTTGGTTTAGCGATTGCTAAGGCAACGTCGGCACGCTTGTAGTCGGATCCAAAGTCGCCTACAAATCGATAGTTATCATCTCATCGAAAGATCGACACCCCGCTTCTATCAAGAGGTATCGAGTCAAAGACGCCAACTAAATTACTGTGACTTTTGTTTCTTGGTAATGATTCTAATGTTCATGAGAATATGATGTCGCTTAAATTGGATACATTTGTTTTGCTTACAAATGAATGGCCTAGCTTGGAGAATGATGAACATTGAGCAAGAACAAGCATGGAGATGATGGCATGGAACGGAACAAGAACGGAGTTAAAGTGATGATTTCGTGACTTTGAAGCCACCATAATGAGTGCATGAAGCCTGGACGAAATGATGAGGACATCAATACCATTGTTACACCCACAGCCCCTGCCGCTATACATACGGACCAATTACTAGAGTCACAAGACGCCAACTAAATTACCAGTACTTTGCTTGGTAATGATTCTAATGTTCATGAGAATATGATGTCGCTTAAATTGGATACATTTGTTTTGCTTACAAATGAAGGGCCTAGCTTGGAGAAGGATGAACATTGGAGCAAGAATAAGCATGGAGATGATGGCATGCTAAGGGGACAAGAATGGAGTTTCAAGTGATGATTTCAGGACTTTGAAGCCACCATAATGAGTGCATGAAGCCTTGGACGAAATATACAAGATGCCACTTCATAAATTTCGTCCAGAGGCTATTCTAGGTGTCATACCTTATTATTGGGCCAGGCCCATGTAATTGAAATACATTAGTATAGGCTATTTTAGAGTCCGATGTGGGGAACAAGAGATAGGGTTAGTTTGACCCTCCACCAAGGGCCACGAAATTCTCCTCTTCCTCCATATATACAGCCCTTAGGGCACCGCTAGACTTTGGGTTTTGTTTAGATCAAAGTTCGCCATAGCTGCAATCTGCATTTCGCTTGTGTTCAACGACTGCATAAAGGCGCCAAGTAACCCCACCTTGATCAATAAAGCTTTATCTTATATTCGCAATCCAGATTGCAATCTCAGCTTGCTTGTTCTTCGCTTGTCGCAGGAAATAGACCCTCGTGGTCGTTGATCGTCGGTTCAATAACCTCTGAGTTGGTTTAGCGATAATATGACCCCTCGGACGCCAGAGTCGGATCGCCAAAGTCGATTTCCACCAAAGCGAAATCCACCATCTCATCGAAAGACGGACACCTCCCTATCAAGTGGTATCGATTCTTCGTGAGTTTTAGTTTCAGTTTAGATCGAGTCTGTTCTTCATACCTAAACCATTTAAAAAGCCAAAAAAATTAGGGTTAGGTTCATATCCAACCAACTGAGCCTTTGCATAATCTTTTTCAGATTTGCTTGTTGAATTTTGTTGCATCGCCGGTCTAGTTTGGTCTTAGAGTCTAGTCTTTAGAGTTTCGAAGTTCTGTCATAAGTTGTCACGCCGCCCAGACCATCATCATCGCCCGCCATCTACCACCACCGCTTATCCGCCACCGCTCAACTTGATCCATATACCACCACCCGCCATATACCACCACCATATATCCACCACCAACCGAAGTTCCTTGCATATTAGATTTGTTTTCGATCCATCTAGTTTTCTCGATTCGTGTTTTTGGGTTAACTAATGCACCAGTACTTTCATGAGATTAATGAACTAAGTTTTACGCGGCTTTCATTGACGATTTGTGGTAGTCTATTGATGATATATACTGATTTATAGCAAATCTTGGAAGAACATTTGGAACATTTACGTGTTGTTTTTAATGCTCTACGGATGCACGCTTGTTTGGTAACCTTTGGGAAGTGCACCTTGCACCGATCCAGTATCTTTCTGGCTATGTTACTCCACAGGAAATTGCAGTTGATAAAGCCAAGATTGAAGTTATTGAGAGTTGGCCGCAGCCCAAACGGTCACACAAGTGAGGAGTTTCATTCGCTGGTTTTATAGGCGCTTTGTGAGAGATTTCAGCACCATTGCTACACCTCTCAACGAGCTTACAAAGAAGGATGTGCTTTTGTTTGGGGTACCGCACAGAAGAAGCCTTCACGGTATTGAAAGATAAGTTGACACATGCCCTTACTCCAACTTCCCGATTTTAATAAGACTTTGAGCTTGAATGTGATGCTAGTGGAATTGGATTAGAGGTGTGTTATTATAAGATGGCAAACCTGTTGATACTTTTCTCAAAAATTGAGTGGGCCTAGTTTGAACTATTCTACTTATGATAAAGAATTATATGCTCTTGTTCGGACTTTAGAAACATGGCAACATTATTTATGGCCCAAAGAATTTGTTACACATTCTGATCATGAATCTTGAAACATATTAAAAGTCAACCTAAACTGAATCGAGACATGCTAAATGGGTTGAATTATTGAGACTTTCTTGTGTCATTAAACACAAGAAGGGTAAAGAAAATGTTATTGTCGATGCATTGTCTCGTCGTTATACTATGCTTTTACAACTTGACTTTAGAATATTGGTTTTGAGACCATCAAAGATCAATATGTGCATGATGCTGAATTTAGCGATACTATTGTAAAGAAGGTAGAACATGGAACAAGTTTGTCGTTAATGATGGATTTGTGTTCCACAACAAGCTATGCATTCCAGCTAGTTTGTTCGCCTTTTTGTTGTTGCACCGTATCCGTCCCGAGCGTTGAGTTATGGACGAAACAACTGACGCTGCACCAATCCGAGTCAAACCACAAGTCCAAAGGTGTTACGTCACCTCCACTTGGGCCCATTGGCCTTGTAATGACCTAGGGTTAGTTTTAGGCTGCCTTGGGACGCCTCCCATCTCCTTGGCCACCACCCTTGCTCTCTATATAAGTAGATCCAATCCCTGGGATTTAGTTAAAAGCCATTGCAACTTCGTACTTCGCTTGTGTCCAACGACTGACTAAGACCGCCACGGATCCCCACTTTATCAATACTTCATATACCGTAATATTCAGATTGCTTTTATTATATTCTTGCTTGTTCTTCGATAGCGTGAATAGACCTTCGTGGTCGTTGTTGATGTGTTCGGCCGTGGTCAATAACCTCCTGAGTTGGTTTAGCGATTATATATGCAACGTCGCACGCTTATAGTCGGATCGCCAAAATCATCTCCACCAAATCGATATCCATCATCTCATCGAAAGACGGACACCTTTGCCTCTATCAAGTGGTATCATTAAGGTTGCTCGGTGAGATTTTACATTCATAGTTTAGATCGATCCGCTATTCATACCTATAGTCCATGAAAAGACACAAAAAGTTAGATCTGTTTATCCTTTATCCACCATTTGCAATTTTCTATTCGTTTAGTTGAATTATCGTAGCATCGTCAGGTCATCTTAGTGTGTAGTTCCTTTAGAGTTGAAGTTCTGCTCATTAGTCACGCCGCTGCATCATTATCCCTTCCGCTGTCCACCATGCCATCTATTAACACCACCACGTACTGCTTATTGTCATAATCATAGTTGAGGTCATTCACATTTACCGATCCAATCTGCATCTTATCTAGTTTGTGTTGGAAAGAGAGAGAAAAAGAGCTAAAAAAGAGAGAAAAAAGGAAAGAAAAAAGAGAGAGAAGAAAAAAAAAGCGTGAGGAGAAAAAGAGAGAAGAAAAAACGGATCTATCTAGAATCAGTCTCGACCTGAATTGGATTGAATCTGTTTATGCGACCGCTCAGAAACGGGTGTATCTCAACGAAGTCCGCTTTTGGCTGCGGAGTACTCAAATTGAAGCTAGCAACGAGTCAGATCTAAATAGTTGCAGAAGCAAGTTCATTATTTGACACCTCAAAATCGGCTTCAATAGGTCTTTTTTGCCTCAAGTTCGTGAACACAGCTTGTTCCAATTTTTCAGCCAGTTTTAGAATTCTTTGACTCTCATATCACATTGAATTGAGTGATTTTTTTGCATTGAAAGCTTGAGTTAGTAGCATTCTTATTTTTGAAATTGGAACTTTTCAAGAAAATTAGTTGTTATATATTGGCAGTTGTTTTTCATCATTATCTTCACTTATATCTTGATGTCAAGAGCTACTTAGTATCCTTCATTGATGCTAGTTGTTACGCATGACCTCATTAGTGTTCTAGGTCAAGGCTCTAGTCCAGCCTAGCCTAGGACTAGCACAGACCATCGCTGAGCGCTTATTCAACATTGCATCTTTGAATTGATTATTGCTAATCTTTGCTACCATATAGCCAACCCAGCTCCACATACTTACGCCGCCGTATACGTACGCCCTGGCAATCGCCATATTCGAGTTACTTGACACCGCTGGTTGTCGATCGCCGCATGGTAAGAACTTGTAAGACATTGATATTTGCTTTATCGGAGCGCTTTTACCACCACATCCTAGTAGTTATAGGAACATTATTTTTGATTTTGTTTCTGTTCTACTAATCATGACAGATCCAGAGCCAATTCATGGGCTTTGTCGATCATGGAGACATGCCACCACCTATGCAAATACCACAACCGCTACTAGAGGTGCACAAACATCCAAATGCACATGATCAGGTTCATGTTTCTATACCACCATTTAATGGCCGCTTTAGACCTGCTTTATATATTGAATGGAGTTAGACATAAATAATATATTTGCTTCCCATAATTTTGATGAACATAAAAGTTACGGTTGTGGTTGGTTCTTTCACCTGGTTAGCTCTAGTTTGGTGGAGTGAATATTGCCTACACCCTGATTATGTACCTAATACTTGGGATGATTTAAAACATGTCATGAGAGATAGATTCGTCGATGTTTATTATACTGTGGCATGATTAAAAATCGAACATTTAAACAAGGTAGTGACACCGTAATATAATATTATGATGATTTACAAACTACCTTGTTGCACTCCATTTTAGAAGAAAGTGAAGAAGATTTTATGGATAGATTTTGGGGGAGATTAAACCATAATATTCGAGATACTAATTCATGAAGAGTGTTATCCTATGGACCATTTGTTTCGCCTTGCAAAGCTGAACAGAAATAAACGACGCGGTTGTCAGGAGAACAAGCGCATTTGCACATTTCAATGTTGATACAGATGTTTATTCAACTACTAGGCGATTATGATAGCATCCGTTGTTGCGAGGACTACATCATCTCCACCATGTGACACATCACCATCGAGAGTGTCCGTGATCATCCGAGTTGACTATAAGAGGAAATGACAAAGGTACAGATTTTCCACTTTACATGAGAATGATGCATGCCTAGTTAACTTGAATACATCATGTGTTGAGCTACCCACTACTTTGATCACACCACCTATTTTAGAGGATTATGTTGATAATTTGACTGCCATGTGATCAAACAACTGAAATACCAACAATTTTGAGAGCACCCATTGAATTAATTGTTGATGCAAAAGAATCAATGTTTAATCATTTTGATATGACCTCTAATCTTGGTGATGATTCTGTGTCGAATGACTCATTGCATTTTGCTTATCTAAGCATGTTGTAGCATGTAAATTTGATTCAAATAAGGTTTATTCACCAATGTTGGGATGGTTTAATGATGAACATTGTCAATCTTGAAATAAATAAGATCTTCACTTATATGTGCAAACTGAGTTGCAATATTTTCATGCCTCTATTTCTTAAAGAATTTGCTGACTTTAGATTTTATGAACTATGTGTTACTCATCTATTCATGTCATATAAAAAATCAAGGGAAGTAAAATGGATGACGATACATATACAACATAACACCTTAGATTATTACAACGAGGATCTATTTTTGAGCCAAGAGAAGGATATGATGAGGACATGACTACCTTGGATAAGACCAAAAATATTGCATACATGCATATTTGTCGTGATTTCTAGTGCTAACTATTCAATAATATATTTATGTTATCCGTAATAAAAAATATTTCACATACTTTTTGTGTTTTGTCTAATTGCAGTGTGTGGGACATTTGTACAATCCACATATGAAGATATGGAAAAGGAGAAGTTTAGGTGCTGTTCAAAAAGTCACTTTGCCAAGAGAATATAGAGTCCAAGTCTCACGTGATCAGATTCGAATCGCATTGCATATACCTGACTCAAAACGCCAACAACTTTTTCATACGACTCAATTGGGGATTCTTTTTGTTGGAAAGAAGATTTCATGCTCTTTCCAGCACAATTGCAATCACCTTAAAATCCGTCCGGAGCGTTGAGTTATGAACGAAACAATCTGACGCTGCACCAGAACGAGTCAAACTATAAGTCCAAAGGTGTTACGCCACCTCCACTTGGGCCCATTGGCCTTGTACGACCTAGGGTTTTTAGGCTGCCTTGGGACGTTCTCCACCTCCTTGGCCGCCACCCTTGCTCCTCATATAAGTAGATCCATCTAGAGCTTTTTCCCTGGGATTTGTTTATAAAAGTTAGCCATTGCAACTCGCGTATTTCGCTTTGTGTCCAACGACTGCACTCAAGACCGCCACGATCCCCACCTTATCAATACTTCATATATACCGCAATATTCAGATTGCTTTTATCATATTCTTGCTTGTTCTTCGATTGCGTGAATAGACCTCGGGTCAGGTTGATTGTGCTCGGCGGTCAATAACCTCCTGAGTTGGTTTAGCGATTGCTAAGGCCAACGTCGCGGCACGTTTGTAGTCGGATCGCAAAATCGCCTCGACCAAATCGATATCCATCATCTCATCGAAAGACGGACACCTTGCTCTATCAAGTGGTATCATTTTAAAGGTTGTTGGTGATTTTATAGTTTTTCATAGTTTAGATCGATCTCGCCATTCATACCTATAGTCCATGAAAAAGCCACAAAAAGTTAGATCTGTTTATCCTTTATCCAAGCCAGTCCGAGCCTTTTGCAATTTTCTATTCATACTTGCATAGTTGAATTATCGGTTGCATCGTCAGGTCACTTGCTGGTCTTAGTGTCTAGTTCCTTGAGTTCTGCTCACATTAGTCATTGCATCATTATCCTTCTGTCCACCATTCCATCTATTAATTTCCACCATTTACGCTACCGCTTATTGTCATAATCATAGTTGAGGTCATTCACATCTTCGCCTGATCCAATCTGCATCTTATCTAGTTTGTGTTGGAAAGAGGGAGAAAAAAAAGAGCGAAAAAAGAGAGAAAAAAGGAAAGAAAAAAAAAGAGAGAGAAGAAAAAGAAAAAAAAGCGTGAGGAAAAAAAGAGAGAAGAAAAAAAAACGGATCTATCTAGAATCAGTCTCGTACCTGAATTCGGATTGGAATCTGTTTTATGACTGTCAAGTAAAACGGGTATCTTTCCTATACGGTCCGTTTTTCCGTGAGTACCAAATTGAAGCTAGCAACGAGTCAGATTAAATAGTTGCAGAAGTAAGTTCATTATTTGACACCTCAAAATCGGCTTTAAATAGGTCTTTTGTTCTCCTGTTCGTGAACAGCTTGTTCCATTTCGTGCCGTTTTAGAATTTTTGACTTCATACCAAATCGAATTGAGTGATTCTTTTTGCATTGAAAGCTTGAGTTAGTAGCATTCTTTGAAAGAATTTATCAGAAAATTGGCTCAAACTTTTCAAGAGGAAAGTTGGAGAGAGAGTTGTTGTATATCCCGCTTGGCGCTTGTTTCATCATTATCTTCACTTATATCTTGCTGTCAAGAGCTACTTAGTATCCTTCATTGATGCTAGTTGTGCTACGCTGACCTCATTAGTGTTCTAGGCTCGCCTCTATTCAGCCTAAAGCCTAGACCAGCACAGTACCGCCGCTGAGCTGCTTATTCAACATTGCATCTTTGAATTGATTATTGCTAATCTTTGCTACCATATATAGCCAACCCAGCTCCACATATTTCTACGCCGTATACGACGCCCCTGGCAATCAACACTCAATATTCGAGTTACTTGACACTGCTGGTTGTCGACATCACAGGCTATGGTAAGAACTTGTAAGACATTGATATTTGCTTTTATCAGGAGCGCTTTTACCACCACATCCTAGTAGTTATAGGAACATTATTTTGGATTTTCTTTCTTGTTCTACTAATCATGACAGGATCCAGAGCCAATTCATGGGCTTTTGTCGACGAGACATGCCACCACCTATGCAAATACCACAACCGCCATTAGAGGTGCATAAACATCCAAATGCACATGATCGTTCATGTTTCTATACCACCATTTAATGGCCGCTTTTAGACCTGCTTTATATATTGAATGGGAGTTAGACATAAATAATATATTTGCTTCCCATAATTTTGATGAACGTAAAAGTTACGGCTATGTTCGCTCTTTCACTGGTTATGCTCTAGTTTGGTGGAGTGAATATTGCTTGCTACACCTCGATTATGTACCAATACTTGGGATGATTTAAAACATGTCATGAGAGATAGATTCGTCGATGTTTATTATATTCGTGGCATGATTAAAACTGAACATTTAAACAAGGTAGTGACACCATAACATAATATTATGATGATTTACAAACTACCTGTTGCACTCATTTTTAGAAGAAAGTGAAGAAGATTTTATGGATAGATTTTGGGAGGATTAAACCATAATATTCAGGAGATACTAATTCATGAAGAGGTTATCCTATGGACCATTTGTTTCATTTTGCTTGCAAAGCTGAACATGAAATAAAACGACGCGGTTGCCCACAAGGAGAACAAGACGTGGCAATTTCAACTGATACAGATGTTTATTCAACTACTAGGCGTATTTGACAGCCACATCTGTTGCGAGGACTACATCATTCTCCACCATGTGACACATCACCATCGAGAGTGTCTCAGACATCTCGAGTTGACTATAAGAGGTAATGACAAAGGTACAGATTTTCCACTTCTACATGAGAATGATGCATGCCTAGTTAACTTGAATACATCATGTGTTGAGCCACTACTTTGATCACACCACCTATTTTAGAGGATTATGTTGATAATTTGACTTTGCCATGTGATCAAACAAATAAATACCAACAATTTTGAGAGCACCCATTGAATTAATTGTTGATGCAAAAGAATCAATGTTTAATCATTTTGATATGACCTCTAATCTTGGTGATGATTCTGTGTCGTAATGACTCATTGTATGTTTGCTTATCTAAGCATGTTGTAGCATGTAAATTTGATTCAAATAAGGTTTATTCACCAATGTTGGGATGGTTTAATGATGAACATTGTCAATCTTTTGAAATAAATAAGATCTTCACTTATATGTGCAAACCGAGTTGCAATATTTTCATGCCTTCTAGTTCTTGTGCTAATTCTTTTAGATTTTATGAACTATGCAAGTTACTCATCTATTCATGTGTCATATATGCAAAATCAAGGAAGTAAAATGGATGACGATACATATACAACATGTACACTTTGTGATACAACGCCGAGGACGGCTTTGTTTTCAAGAAGGGGAGGATGATGACATGACTACCTTGATAAGACCAAAATATTGCATACATGCATATTTGTCGTGATTTCTAGTGCTAACTATTCAATAATATATTTATGTTATCCGTAACAAAAATACTTCACATACTTTTGTGTTTTGTCTAATTGCAGTGTATGGGACATTTGTACAATCCACATATGAAGATAAGGAAAAGGAGAAGTTTAGGTGCTGTTCAAAAAGTCTTCTCACGTCACTTTTGGGCCAAGAGAATATAGAGTCCAAGTCTCACGTTCGATTCAGATTCGGACTGCACGTATATACCTGACTAAAACGCCAACAACTTTTCATACGGACCTGAATTGGGTGATTCTTTTGTTGAAAGTAGATTTCATGCTCTTCCAGCACAATTGCAACCCTTAAAATCCGTCCGAGCGTTGAGTTATGGACGAAACAATCTGACGCTGCACCAGAATCCGAGTCAAACCACAAGTCCAAAGGTGTTACGCCACTCCACTTGGGCCCATTGGCCTTGTACGACCTAGGGTTAGTTTTAGGCTGCCTTGGGACGTTCTCCCACCTCCTTGGCCGCCACCCTTGCTCCCATATAAGTAGATCCATCTAGTAGCTTTTTCGGGGATTTGTTTAGTTAAGTTAGCCATTGCAACTTCGTACTTCGCTTGTGTCCAACGACTGCACTCAAGACCGCTACGGATCCCCACCTTTATCAATACTTCATATATACTGCAATATTCAGATTGCTTTTATCATATTCTTGCTTGTTCTTCGATTGCAGGAATAGACCTTCGTGGTCGCGTTGATTGTGCTCGCGGGTCAATAACCTCTCGGAGTTGGTTTAGCGATTATAAGGCGCAACGTCAGGCACGCTTGTAGTCGGATCACAAAATCGTCTTCACCAAATCGATATCCATCATCTCATCGAAGACGGACACCTTTGCCTCTATCAAGTGGTATCAGTTTCAGTTGCTGTGAGATTTTACAGTTTTCATAGTTTAGATCGTGATTCGCCATTCATACCTATAGTCCATGAAAAGCCAAAAAAAGTTAGATCTGTCCTTTATCCAAGCCCGAGCCTTTTGCAATTTTCTATTCGTTGCTTGCATAGTTGAATTATCGGTTGCATCGTCAAGGGCCTGGTCTTAGTGTCTAGTTCCTTTAGAGTTTTATGTTCTGTTCACATTAGTCACGCCATGTTGCATCATTATCCTTCCCTGTCCACCATCCCATCTATTAATTTCCACCACGTTACGCTGTTTATTGTCATAATCATAGTTGAGGTCATTCACATCTTCACCGATCCAATCTGCATCTTATCTAGTTTGTGTGGAAAGAGGAGAAAAAGAGCGCAAAAAAAAGAGAAAAAAGGAAAGAAAAAAGAGAGAGAAGAAAGAAAAAAGCGGAGGAAAAAAGAGAGAAGAAAAAACGGATCTATCTAGAATCACCCTGTACCTGAATTCTGATTGAATATGTTTTGGCGACTGTCAAGAAACGGGTATCTTCCTAATGAAGTCCGTTTGGCTGCGTGAGTACTCAAATTGAAGCTAGCAACGAGTCAGATTCTAAATAGTTGCAGTAAAGTTCATTATTTGACACCTCAAAATCGGCTTCAATAGGTCTTTTGCCCTAAAGTTCGTGAACAATTTTTTCAAAGGCTAGAATTTTGACCTCATCAAATCGAATTGAGTGATTCTTTTATTGAAAGCTTGAGTTAGTAGCATTCTTGAAAGAATTTATCAAAAATTGGCTCAAACTTTCAAGAGGAAAGTTGAGAGAGAGTTGTTATCCTCGCTGGCGCTTGTTTTTCATCATTATCTTCACTTATATCTTGCCAAGAGCTACTTAGTATCCTTCATTGATGCTAGTTGTGCTACGCCAGACCTCATTAGTGTTCTAGGCTCGCCTCTAGTCCAGTCCAGCCTAGGACCGCACAAGCATCGCTGAGCATTTATTCAACATTGCATCTTTGAATTGATTATTGCTAATCTTTTGCTACCATATAGCCAACAGCACATACTTCTAATACGTATACGACGCCCTCGCAATCGCTTACTCAATATTCGAGTTACTTGACACCGCTGGTTGTCGATCACCGCGCTGCATGGTAAGAACTTGTAAGACATTGATATTTGCTTTATCGTGAGCGCTTACCACCACATCCTAGTAGTTATAGGAACATTATTTTTGGATTTTGTTTGTTCTACTAATCATGACAGGACAGAGCCAATTCATGGGCTTTGTCGATCATGGAGACATGCCACCACCTATGCAAATACCACAAATCACACGAGGTGCATAAACATCCAAATGCACATGATCAGGTCATGTTTCTATACCACCATTTAATGGCCGCTTTTAGACCTGCTATATATTGAATGGAGTTAGACATAAATAATATTTGCTTCCCATAATTTTGATGAACGTAGTTACGTTGCGTTCTTTCAATCGGTTATGCTCTAGTTTGGTGGAGGAATATTGGTTACAATTATGTACCTAATACTTGGGATATTAAAACATGTCATGAGAGATAGATTCGTCGATGTTTATTATACTGGCATGATTAAAAACTGAATATTTAAAACAAGGTAGTGACACCATAACATAATATTATGATGATTTACAAACTACCTTGTTGCACTCATTTTTAGAAGAAAGTGAAGAAGATTTTATGGATAGATTTTGGGAGGATTAAACCAATATTCAGAGATACTAATTCATGAAGAGTGTTATCCTATGGACCATTTGTTTCGGCCTTGCTTGCAAAGCTGAACAGAAATAAAACAAAACGACGTGTTGCCCATAAGGAGAACAACAAGCTTACGTAATATTATTTCAATCGTTGATACAGATGTTTATTCAACTACTAGGCATTTATGACAGCCACATCCGCTTGTTAAGTAGGACTACATCATCTCCACCATGTGACACATCACCATCGAGAGTGTTCCCATCTGAGTTGACTATAGGTAATGACAAAGGTACAGATTTTCCACTTCTACATGAGAATGATGCATGCCTAGTTAACTTGAATACATCATGTGTTGAGCTACCCACTACTTTGATCACACCACCTATTTTAGAGGATTATGTTGATAATTTGACTTGCCATGTGATCAAACAATCAAATACCAACAATTTTGAGAGCACCCATTGAATTAATTGTTGATGCAAAAGAATCAATGTTTAATCATTTTGATATGACCTCTAATCTTGGTGATGATTCCAGTCGTAATGACTCATTGCATGTTTGTTATCTAACAGTACAAATTTGATTCAAATAAGGTTTATTCACCAATGGGATGGTTTAATGATGAACATTGTCAATCTGAAATAAATAAGATCTTCACTATGCAAACTGAGTTGCAATATTTTCATGCTTTCTAGTTCTTGTGCTAATTCGCTGATTTTATGAACTATGTGTTACTCATCTATTCATGTATAAAAATCAAGAAGTAAAATGGATGACGATACATACAAACATGTACACCTGTGATTAAGCAACGCCGAGGACGGCTTTGTTTTCAAGAAGGAGGGATGATGAGGACATGACTACCTTGGATAAGACCAAAACATTGCATACATGCATATTTGTTGTGATTTGAAAGTAACTATTCAATAATATATTTATGTTATCCGTAATAAAAAATTCTTCACATACTTTTGTGTTTTGTCCAATTGCAGGTATGACATTTGACAATCCACATATGAAGATATAAGGAGAGGTTTAGGGTGTTGCTTTAAAGTCTTTCACATCACTTTGGGCAAGAGGAGTCCAAGTCTCTCACCTTGGATTCAGATCCTAAATTGCAACAGAGACATTTGATCAAAACGAACAACTTTTCATACGGACCCTGAATTGATTTTTGTTGGTGGATTTCGCTAACAATGTAACCACCTTAAAATCCGTCCGGAGATGAAACAATCCGACGTCACCAGAACTGAAATAACTACATAAGTCCAAAGGTGTTACGTCAATCAGCACTTCCCATTGGCCTTGTAATGGGTTAGTTTTTAGGCTGCCTTGGGATTTTTCTCCCAAATTCTCCTCCGCCAAATTCTTGCTTCTATATAAGTAGATCCATCTAGTAAATCAGATTTGATTTAGTTGTGTTAGCTAATATTGTAACTTCTCGCAATTTCTGCTTGTTCAACTAATTTACCAAGACCTTACGGATCCCCACCTTTATCAATACTTCAGTATAATATATTCAGATTGCTTTTATCATATTCTGGCCTTTGATTGCAGGAATAGACCTTCGTGGTCAGTGTTGATTGTGCTCGCGTGGTCAATAATCTCGAGTTGGTTAGACATTGCTAAGGCGCAACGTCAGGCATCGCCAGGTCGCGGATCAAAATCGCCCTCGACCAAATCGATATCCATCATCTCATCGAAGACGGACACCTTGCCTCTATCAAGTGGTATCGCTTCGTGTCGCTTGTGAGATTTACGCCATAGTTTAGATTTATCTCACAGCCATTCATAGAGGCAGACGTGTCCTGCCTTTCGATATGAGAATGGATTTCGCTTATGGAAGTTTAATTTTAGTGATATTGTAAACATGTAAATCGTTGTTCAGCTTTCTAACTCCCATGTACGATATATATCAGAACATATCTACCCTCAAATGGTGGAATATTCAATTTTAGTTTAGGAAGATGGTCATGATCTCGCACTGAGGGGGAGCCCTAACATTGCCATTATTTGCATGTGGACGACCGGTGGTTGTGGTGTCGGTGGTTGCACGAAAGTGCTGATGTTGATCAACCTCATCCTCGTAATCACCCACATACTCATCATCCTCCTTGGTACCAGCAGCAGCAGAGAGAGAGCCAAAGAAGCACCAACAGCAGAGAGAGCAAGCACCAGACTTTGTCCTAGCTCAATAGGAACACGCCGAGCTGGCCCATACCGATTCGAAGGGGCGAGTTGTTGTCGCTAGCAGAGGTGCGATAGGTGCAGCCGGTGGTGGTTGGGAAAACACGCGAGCAATTCATCAAACTTGCTATCAAGCTTTGTTTCAAACGCCTTCTCAATGCCATCTATCTTCTCCATGGCCTCACAAATCTATTTAGCACATCTTGCACCTGTCCACTCATCATTTGCTGAAATTTATCATGTAGCTGTTTGTTCGCTTTCCCCAATGGGCCTCGCCGGCTTGTGATCCCGCCATGGTTAGCAAAGAATAGAAACACACAAGAATATGATCCTACAGACTACTAACAAGAGGTGGTGGTGGTGTCACAACCACAAGCAAATCTCAAATTCTACCAGTTCTACCCAAAGAAGAAAGGTGATCGGCAACCGCTGTAATCAAAACTCTCAAAGCTTGGATAGAGCGATTGCTGTGGAGAGTCAAACGCACGACGAGATGTATGTGGAGCTGGGAAGGCTTATAATATGGTAGCAAAAGGGTCAAGAATAATCAATTCAGAGATGCAAAGTTGAATAAATGCTCAACGACGGATAAAGGTTGGTCCTAGGCTAGACCGCTAGAGACGCGAGCCTAGAACACTAACAAAATCACGGCACTGCACGTAAACAAAGGAGGAGCACACATTGAATTTTTTTTTTTTTTTTTTCACTTTTTTGCACTTTTTTCCTCTTTTTTTTGTTCGCAACAAATTTTTTTCAAAAGTCTACAAATGGTCTAAAACTGCCTAGCCGTAATTTTCCACTTAGTTCGGGAGTCCTTCTTCACACTATTTTTCTTTTGCGAATGGCTCGAAGTTCGAGTCCTTCTCTCGTCACGACTGGAGTATCGCGTGATCCGAAATCGAGAACAATGCAACACCATCGGACTCGACTAGGACCGTGGCGGAGATGAAACCGTGGGACGCGGATCGGTGGCGGAGATGAATCTGTGGAACTCGGACCGTGGCGAGATGAATCTGTGGAACTCGGACAGTGGCGATATATGTTGCAGAACTCGGATTGGCGGATGGCGCGGATATGTGGTGGCGATATGGATTCGGATTGGCGGTGATGATGTGGTGGTGATTTATGGCAGCGGCAACGTGACAACTCGTGAATGTAACTCAAACTCTAAAAGACTAGACGCTAAGACCAAAGAACTCGACACGACGATGCAACCGCAAATTCAACAAAGCAAATACGTAAAAGATTATGCAAAGGCTCGCTTGGTTCGATGGGATGAACTAACCCTAATTTTTTTGGCTTTTTCGTGGACTATAGGTATGAAGAATGACTCGATCTAAACTATGAAAACTCGTAAAATCTCACCGAGCAACCCGGAAATCTGATACCACTTGATAGAGGCAAAGGTGTCCCATCTTTCGATGAGATGGTGGATTTCGCTTTGGTGGAAGTCGACTTTGACGATCCGACCACGAACGCGCGAGGACGCCGCACCTTAGCAATCGCTAAACCAACTCCGAGAGGTTATCGACCACGCCGAGCACGATCAACTCGACCACGAAGGTCTGCTTCCTGCGAGCAAACGAAGAACAAGCAAGAAACCGAGATTGCAACTGGATATTGCGAATATAAGATGAAAGCTTTATTGATCAAGGTGGGTTCTCGGACGCTTTGTCCGGTCGCTGAACACAAACGGCACGCCGGGTTGCAGCTATGGCGAATCGTTAATCTAAACAAAACCCGAAGTTCAAACGACGCCTAAGGGCTGTATATATGGGGGAAAAGGAGGAATTTCGTGGCCTTTGAGGGTGGGGTCCAAACCAACCCTAACTCTTGTTTCCCCACACATACGGACTCTAAAAATAGCCTATACTTAAGTATTTCGAAATTACATGGGCCTGGCCCAATAATAAGGTGACGCAGCACCTAGAATAGCCTATGGACGAATATTATGAAGTGGCATCTTGTATATTTCGTCCAAGGCTTCATGCACTCCTTATGGTGGCTTCAAAGTCCTAAAATCATCACTTGTAACTCCGTTTTTGATCCCCTTGTGCATGCCATCAACTCCATGCGTGTTCATGCTCCAATGTTCATCCTTCTCCAAGCTAGGCCCTTCATTTGTAAGCAAAACAAATGTATCCAATTTAGGCAGCATCATATTCTCATGAACATTAGAATCATTACCAAGAAACGAAAGTACCGGTAATTTAATTGGCGCATGAGCTCTAGTAATTGGTCCCAGATATGTAACAAAGAGGGGTGTGGTGTAATAATGGTATTGATGTCCTCATCAATTGATGAGCTAGGTTTTAGCAAATCTGTTTGCTATGCTTTTGTGTGCAAAGAGGCATTATTTTCATTCGAGGACGGTTTTCCTCTTTGCCCCCCTGTCACTAACATTTTGCAGAGTTCGCCGACGCCTTTCCACAAGACGTAAGCACCGGATTACCACCTATTCGAGGGATTGAGCATCAAATTGACTTAATTCCTGGTGCATCATTACCCAACCGCACCATACCGCACCAATCCGTAGACGAAGGAGATTATGCGCCAAGCATGTGAGCTGCTCGACAAAGGTTATATACGCGAGTCCCTTAGTCCTTGTGTTGTTCCTATTATTCTAGTGCCGAAAAAGGATGGTACATCACGATGTGTGTTGATTGTAGAGGCATTAATAATATTACTATTCGTTATCGCCACCCTATTCCTAGGCTAGATGATATGCTTGATGAATTGAGTGGCTCTACAATATTCTCCAAAGTTGATTTATGAGTGGATACCATAAAATTCGTATGAAATTGGGAGATGAATGGAAAACAGCATTTAAAACTAAGTTTGATTATATGAGTGGTTAGTCATGCCTTTTGGGTTAACTAATGCACCTAGTACTTTCATGAGATTAATGAACTAAGTTTTACGTGCTTTCATTGGACGATTTGTGGTAGTCTATTTTGATGATATACTGATTTATAGCAAATCTTTGGAAGAACATTTGGAACATTTACGTGTTGTTTTTAATGCTCTACGTGATGCACGCTTGTTTGGTAACCTTGGGAAGTGCACCTTTTGCAATCGATCGAGTATCTTTTCTTGGCTATGTTGTTACTCCACAGTGAATTGCAGCTGATAAAGCCAAGATTGAAGCTATTGAGAGTTGGCCGCAGCCCAAAACGGTCACACAAGTGAGGAGTTTCTTGGCCTCGCTGGTTTCTATAGGCGCCAGAGAGATTTCAGCACCATTGCTACACCTCTCAACGAGCTTACAAAGAAGGATGTGCCTTTTGTTTGGGGTACCGCATGTGAAGAAGCCTTCACGGTATTGAAAGATAAGTTGACACATGCCCTTTACTCCAACTTCCTGATTTTAATAAGACTTTTGAGCTTGAATGTGATGCTAGTGGAATTGGATTAGAGGTGTGTTATTATAAGATGGCAAACCTGTTGCATACTTTTCTCAAAATTGAGGGGCCTAGTTTGAACTATTCTACTTATGATAAAGAATTATATGCTCTTGTTCGACTTTAGAAACATGGCAACATTATTTATGGCCCAAAGAATTTGTTACACATTCTGATCATGAATCTTGAAACATATTAAAAGTCAACCTAAACTGAATCGTAGACATGCTAAATGGGTTGAATTCATTGAGACTTTCTCTTGTGTCATTAAACACAAGAAGGGTAAAGAAAATGTTATTGCTGATGCATTGTCTCGTCGTTATACTATGCTTTTACAACTTGACTTTAGAATATTTGGTTTGGAGACCATCAAAGATCAATATGTGCATGATGCTGAATTTAGCGATGTATTGCGTAATTGTAAAGAAGGTAGAACATGGAACAAGTTTGTCGTTAATGATGGATTTGTGTTCCGTACAACAAGCTATGCATTCCAGCTAGCTCGTTTGCCTTTTGTTGTTGCACCGTAATCCGTCCGAGCGCTGAGTTATGGACGAAACAATCTGACGCTGCACTGTAATCCGAGTCAAACCACAAGTCCAAAGGTGTTACGCCACCTCCACTTGGGCCCATTGGCCTTGTACGACCTAGGGTTAGTTTTAGGCTGCCTTGGGACGTTTCTCCCATCTCCTTGGCCACCACCCTTGCTCCCATATAAGTAGATCCATCTAGTAGCTTTTTCCGGGGATTTGTTTAGTTAAAAGTTAGCCATTGCAACTTCGTACTTCGCTTGTGTCCAACGACTGCACTAAGACCGCTTACGGATCCCCACCTTTATCAATACTTCATATATACTGTAATATTCAGATTGCTTTTATTATATTCTTGCTTGTTCTTCGATAGCAGTGAATAGACCTTCGTGGTCGTTGATTGTGCTCGCGTGGTCAATAACCTCTCGGAGTTGGTTTAGCGATTGCTAAGGCGCAACGTCAGGCACGCTTATAGTCGGATCGCCAAAATCATCTCCACCAAATCGATATCCATCATCTCATCGAAAGACGGACACCTTTGCCTCTATCAAGTGGTATCGCTTTTAAGGTTGCTCGTGAGATTTTACGCTTTTTCATAGTTTAGATCGTGATCTGTCATTCATACCTATAGTCCATGAAAAGACACAAAAAAGTTAGATCTGTTTATCCTTTATCCAAGCCACCGAGCCTTTTGCAATTTTCTATTCGTTGCTTGCATAGTTGAATTATCGGTAGCATCGTCGTGTCGGCTTGCTGGTCTTAGTGTGTAGTTCCTTTAGAGTTTCGAGTTCTGTTCACATTAGTCACGCCACTGCATCATTATCCCTTCCGCTGTCCACCATGCCATCTATTAATTTCACCACGTACACGCTACTGCTTATTGTCATAATCATAGTTGAGGTCATTCACATCTTCGCCGATCCAATCTGATCTTATCTAGTTTGTGTTGGAAAGAGGAGAAAAAAGAGCTAAAAAAAGAGAGAAAAAAGGAAAGAAAAAAAAGAGAGAGAAGAAAAGAAAAAAGCGTGAGGAAAAAAGAGAGAAGAAAAAACGGATCTATCTAGAATCAGTCTCAGACTAATTCGGATTGAATCTGCTTTATGACCGCTCAAGAAACGGGTGTATCTTCCTCATACGAAGTCCGCTTTGGCCCGTGAGTACTCAAATTGAAGCTAGCAACGAGTCAGATCTAAATAGTTGCAGAAGCAAGTTCATTATTTGACACCTCAAAATCGGCTTCTAAATAGGTCTTTTGCCCTCCAAGTTCGTGAACACAGCTTGTTCCAATTTTTCGTGCCAGTTTTAGAATTCTTTGACTCTCATATCACATTGGAATTGAGTGATTTTTTTGCATTGGAAAGCTTGAGTTAGTAGCATTCTTTGAAAGAATTTATCAGAAAATTGGCTCAAACTTTTCAAGAGGAAAGTTGGAGAGAGAGTTGTTGTATATCCTGCTTGGCAGTTGTTTTTCATCATTATCTTCACTTATATCTTGATGTCAAGAGCTACTTAGTATCCTTCATTGATGCTAGTTGTGCTACGCTATGACCTCATTAGTGTTCTAGGCTCGCGTCTCTAGTCCAGTCTAGCCTAGGACTAGCACAGTACCATCGTTGAGCGTTTATTCAACATTGCATCTTTGAATTGATTATTGCTAATCTTTGCTACCATATATAGCCAACCCAGCTCCACATACTTCTACGCCAGGTATACGACGCCGCCCCCGGCAATCGCTTACTCAATATTCGGAGTTACTTGACACCGCTGGTTGTCGATCACCGCCGCATGGTAAGAACTTGTAAGACATTGATATTTGCTTTATCGTGAGCGCTTTTACCACCACATCCTAGTAGTTATAGGAACATTATTTTGGATTTTGTTTCTTGTTCTACTAATCATGACAGATCCAGAGCCAATTCATGGGCTTTGTCGATCATGGAGACATGCCACCACCTATGCAAATACCACAACCGCCACGAGAGGTGCACAAACATCCAAATGCACATGATCAGGTTCATGTTTCTATACCACCATTTAATGGCCGCTTTTAGACCTGCTTTATATATTGAATGGGAGTTAGACATAAATAATATATTTGCTTCCCATAATTTTGATGAACATAAAAAGTTACGGTTGTGGTTGGTTCTTTCACCGGTTATGCTCTAGTTTGGTGGAGTGAATATTGTCGGTTACACCCTCGATTATGTACCTAATACTTGGGATGATTTAAAACATGTCATGAGAGATAGATTCGTCGATGTTTATTATACTGTGGCATGATTAAAAATCGAACATTTAAACAAGGTAGTGACACCGTAATATAATATTATGATGATTTACAAACTACCTTGTTGCACTCATTTTTAGAAGAAAGTGAAGAAGATTTTATGGATAGATTTTGGGGAGGATTAAACCATAATATTCAGGAGATACTAATTCATGAAGAGTGTTATCCTATGGACCATTTGTTTCGCCTTGCTTGCAAAGCTGAACAGAAATAAAACGACGTGTTGCCCACAAGGAGAACAAGCGCGACGGTGCACATTTCAACTGTTGATACAGATGTTTATTCAACTACTAGGCGTATTTATGATAGCCACATCCGTTGTTGCGAGGACTACATCATCTCCACCATGTGACACATCACCATCGAGAGTGTCTCAGATCATCTGAGTTGACTATAAGAGGAAATGACAAAGGTACAGATTTTCCACTTTTACATGAGAATGATGCATGCCTAGTTAACTTGAATACATCATGTGTTGAGCTACCCACTACTTTGATCACACCACCTATTTTAGAGGATTATGTTGATAATTTGACTTTGCCATGTGATCAAACAACTGAAATACCAACAATTTTGAGAGCACCCATTGAATTAATTGTTGATGCAAAAGAATCAATGTTTAATCATTTTGATATGACCTCTAATCTTGGTGATGATTCTGTGTCGAATGACTCATTGCATTTTGCTTATCTAAGCATGTTGTAGCATGTAAATTTGATTCAAATAAGGTTTATTCACCAATGTTGGGATGGTTTAATGATGAACATTGTCAATCTTTTGAAATAAATAAGATCTTCACTTATATGTGCAAACTGAGTTGCAATATTTTCATGCCTTCTATTTCTTGTGCTAATTGCTGACTTTAGATTTTATGAACTATGCAAGTTACTCATCTATTCATGTGTCATATATGCAAAAATCAAGGGAAGTAAAATGGATGACGATACATATACAACATGTACACCTTTGTGATTAAGCAACGCCGAGGACGGCTTTGTTTTCAAGAAGGGAGGATGATGAGGACATGACTACCTTGGATAAGACCAAAATATTGCATACATGCATATTTGTCGTGTGATTTCTAGTGCTAACTATTCAATAATATATTTATGTTATCCGTAACAAAAATACTTCACATACTTTTGTGTTTTGTCTAATTGCAGGTGTATGGGACATTTGTACAATCCACATATGAAGATAAGGGAAAAGGAGAAGTTTAGGTGCTGTTCAAAAAGTCTTCTCACGTCACTTTTGGGCCAAGAGAATATAGAGTCCAAGTCTCTCACGTTCTCGATTCAGATTCGACTGCATGTACATACCTGACTCAAAACGCCAATAATTTTTCATACGGACCCCGAATTGGGTGATTCTTTTTTTGTTGGAAAGTAGATTTCATGCTCTTTCCAGCACAATTGCAATCACCTTAAAATCCGTCCGGAGCGTTGAGTTATGGACGAAACAATCTGACGCTGCACCAGAATCCGAGTCAAACTACAAGTCCAAAGGTGTTACGTCACCTCCACTTGGGCCCATTGGCCTTGTACGACCTAGGGTTAGTTTTAGGCTGCCTTGGGACGTTCTCCCACCTCCTTGGCCGCCACCCTTGCTCCCATATAAGTAGATCCATCTAGTAGCTTTTTCCTGGGGATTTGTTTAGTTAAAGTTAGCCATTGCAACTTCGTACTTCGCTTGTGTCCAACGACTGCACCAAGACCGCCACGGATCCCCACCTTTATCAATACTTCATATATACTGCAATATTCAGATTGCTTTTATCATATTCTTGCTTGTTCTTCGATTGCAGGAATAGACCTTCGTGGTCGTTGATTGTGCTCGGCGTGGTCAATAACCTCTCGGAGTTGGTTTAGCGATTGCTAAGGCGCAACGTCAGGCACGCTTGTAGTCGGATCGCCAAAATCGCCTCGACCAAATCGATATCCATCATCTCATCGAAAGACGGACACCTTTGCCTCTATCAAGTGGTATCGCTTAAAAGGTTGCTTGGTGAGATTTTATAGTTTTTCATAGTTTAGATCGTGATCCGTCATTCATACCTATAGTCCATGAAAAGCCACAAAAAAGTTAGATCTGTTTATCCTTTATCCAAGCCACCGAGCCTTTGCAATTTTCTATTCGTTGCTTTGCATAGTTGAATTATCGGTTGCATCGTCGTGTCGCTTGCTGGTCTTAGTGTCTAGTTCCTTTAGAGTTTCGAGTTCTGTTCACATTAGTCACGCCGCCGCTGCATCATTATCCCTTCCCCTGTCCACCATTCCATCTATTAATTTCCACCACGTACACGCTACTGCTTATTGTCATAATCATAGTTGAGGTCATTCACATCTTCACCGATCCAATCTGCATCTTATCTAGTTTGTGTTGGAAAGAGGAGAAAAAAGAGCGAAAAAAGAGAGAAAAAGGAAAGAAAAAAAAAAAGAGAGAGAAGAAAAGAAAAAAAGCGTGAGGAAAAAAGAGAGAAGAAAAAAAAGGATCTATCTAGAATCAGTCTCAGACCTGAATTCGGATTGAATCTGCTTTTATGACTGCTCAAGAAAACGGTGTATCTTCCTCATACGAAGTCCGCTTTGGCTCCGTGAGTACTCAAATTGAAGCTAGCAACGAGTCAGATCTAAATAGTTGCAGAAGCAAGTTCATTATTTGACACCTCAAAATCGGCTTCTAAATAGGTCTTTTGCCCTCTGAAGTTCGTGAACACAGCTTGTTCCAATTTTTCGTGCCGCTTTAGAATTCTTTGACTCCTCATACCAAATCGAATTGAGTGATTCTTTTGCATTGGAAAGCTTGAGTTAGTAGCATTCTTTGAAAGAATTTATCAGAAAATTGGCTCAAACTTTTCAAGAGGAAAGTTGAGAGAGAGTTGTTGTATATCCCGCTTGGCGCTTGTTTTTCATCATTATCTTCACTTATATCTTGCTGTCAAGAGCTACTTAGTATCCTTCATTGATGCTAGTTGTGCTACGCCAGTGACCTCATTAGTGTTCTAGGCTCGCGCCTCTAGTCCAGCCTAGCCTAGGACCAGCACAAGACTGTCATGCTGAGCGCTTATTCAACATTGCATCTTTGAATTGATTATTGCTAATCTTTGCTACCATATATAGCCAACCCAGCTCCACATATTTCTACGCCAGTATACGTGACGCCCCCGCAATCGCTTTACTCAATATTCGGAGTTACTTGACACCGCTGGTTGTCGATCACCGCCGCATGGTAAGAACTTGTAAGACATTGATATTTGCTTTATCTGTGAGCGCTTTTACCACCACATCCTAGTAGTTATAGGAACATTATTTTGGATTTTCTTTCTTGTTCTACTAATCATGACAGGATCCAGAGCCAATTCATGGGCTTTGTCGATCAAGGGAGACATGCCACCACCTATGCAAATACCACAACCGCCACGAGAGGTGCACAAACATCCAAATGCACATGATCAGTTCATGTTTCTATACCACCATTTAATGGCCGCTTTTAGACCTGCTTTATATATTGAATGGGAGTTAGACATAAATAATATATTTGCTTCCCATAATTTTGATGAACGTAAAAAGTTACGGTTATGTTCGTTCTTTCACCGGTTATGCTCTAGTTTGGTGGAGTGAATATTGTCGGTACACCCCGATTATGTACCTAATACTTGGGATGATTTAAAACATGTCATGAGAGATAGATTCGCCGATGTTTATTATACTGTGGCATGATTAAAAAATCGAACATTTAAAACAAGGTAGTGACACCATAACATAATATTATGATGATTTACAAACTACCTTGTTGCACTCATTTTTAGAAGAAAGTGAAGAAGATTTTATGGATAGATTTTGGGAGGATTAAACCATAATATTCAGGAGATACTAATTCATGAAGAGTGTTATCCTATGGACCATTTGTTTCGCCTTGCTTGCAAAGCTGAACATGAAATAAAACGACGTGTTGCCCACAAGGAGAACAAGCGCACGGTGCACATTTCAACTGTTGATACAGATGTTTATTCAACTACTAGGCGCATTTATGACAGCCACATCCGTTGTTGCGAGGACTACATCATCTCCACCATGTGACACATCACCATCGAGAGTGTCTCAGATCATCCGAGTTGACTATAAGAGGTAATGACAAAGGTACAGATTTTCCACTTCTACATGAGAATGATGCATGCCTAGTTAACTTGAATACATCATGTGTTGAGCTACCCACTACTTTGATCACACCACCTATTTTAGAGGATTATGTTGATAATTTGACTTTGCCATGTGATCAAACAACTGAAATACCAACAATTTTGAGAGCACCCATTGAATTAATTGTTGATGCAAAAGAATCAATGTTTAATCATTTTGATATGACCTCTAATCTTGGTGATGATTCTGTGTCGAATGACTCATTGCATGTTTGCTTATCTAAGCATGTTGTAGCATGTAAATTTGATTCAAATAAGGTTTATTCACCAATGTTGGGATGGTTTAATGATGAACATTGTCAATCTTTTGAAATAAATAAGATCTTCACTTATATGTGCAAACTGAGTTGCAATATTTTCATGCCTTCTAGTTCTTGTGCTAATTCGTTGACTTTAGATTTTATGAACTATGCAAGTTACTCATCTATTCATGTGTCATATATGCAAAAATCAAGGGAAGTAAAAATGGATGACGATACATATACAACATGTACACCTTAGATTAAGCAACGCCGAGGACGGCTTTGTTTTCAAGAAGGGAGGATGATGAGGACATGACTACCTTGATAAGACCAAAATATTGCATACATGCATATTTGTCGTGATTTCTAGTGTAACTATTCAATAATATATTTATGTTATCCGTAACAAAAATACTTCACATACTTTTGTGTTTTGTCTAATTGCAGGTGTATGGGACATTTGTACAATCCACATATGAAGATAAGGAAAAGGAGAAGTTTAGGTGCTGTTCAAAAGTCTTCTCACGTCACTTTTGGGCCAAGAGAATATAGAGTCCAAGTCTCTCACGTTCTGGATTCAGATTCGGACTGCACAGACATACCTGACTCAAAACGCCAACAACTTTTTCATACGGACCCCGAATTGGGTGATTCTTTTTTTGTTGGAAAGTAGATTTCATGCTCTTTCCAGCACAATTGCAATCACCTTAAAATCCGTCCGGAGCGTTGAGTTATGGACGAAACAATCTGACGCTGCACCAGAATCCGAGTCAAACTACAAGTCCAAAGGTGTTACGTCACCTCCACTTGGGCCCATTGGCCTTGTACGACCTAGGGTTAGTTTTAGGCTGCCTTGGGACGTTCTCCCACCTCCTTGGACGCCACCCTTTGCTCCCATATAAGTAGATCCATCTAGTAGCTTTTTCCTGGGGGGGATTTGTTTAGTTAAAAGTTAGCCATTGCAACTTCGTACTTCGTTTGTGTCCAACGACTGCACCAAGACCGCTTACGGATCCCCACCTTTATCAATACTTCATATATACTCGCAATATTCAGATTGCTTTTATCATATTCTTGCTTGTTCTTCGATTGCAGGAATAGACCTTCGTGGTCAGGTTGATTGTGCTCGGCGTGGTCAATAACCTCTCGAGTTGGTTTAGCGATTGCTAAGGCGCAACGTCAGGCACGCTTGTAGTCGGATCGCCAAAATCGCCTCGACCAAATCGATATCCATCATCTCATCGAAAGACGGACACCTTTGCCTCTATCAAGTGGTATCGCCAGTCAGTTGCTCGTGAGATTTTACAGTTTTTCATAGTTTAGATCGTGATCCGCTATTCATACCTATAGTCCATGAAAAGCCACAAAAAAGTTAGATCTGTTTATCCTTTATCCAAGCCACCGAGCCTTTGCAATTTTCTATTCGTTGTTTGCATAGTTGAATTATCGGTTGCATCGCCGTGTCGGGCTTGCTGGTCTTAGTGTCTAGTTCCTTTAGAGTTTTATGTTCTGCTCACATTAGTCACGCCGCCGCTGCATCATTATCCCTTCCCCGTCCACCATCCCATCTATTAATTTCACCACGTACACGCTACTGCTTATTGTCATAATCATAGTTGAGGTCATTCACATCTTCGCCGATCCAATCTGCATCTTATCTAGTTTGTGTTGGAAAGAGGGAGAAAAAAGAGCGAAAAAAAGAGAAAAAAGGAAAGAAAAAAGAGAGAGAAGAAAAGAAAAAAGCGAGGAAAAAAGAGAGAAGAAAAAACGGATCTATCTAGAATCAGCCTCGCCTGAATTCGGATTGAATATGTTTTATGACTGCTCAAGAAACGGTGTATCTTCCTCATAATGAAGTCCGCTTTTGGCTCCGTGAGTACTCAAATTGAAGCTAGCAACGAGTCAGATCTAAATAGTTGCAGAAGCAAGTTCATTATTTGACACCTCAAAATCGGCTTCTAAATAGGTCTTTTGCCCTCTCAAGTTCGTGAACACAGCTTGTTCCAATTTTTCGTGCCGTTTTAGAATTCTTTGACTCTCATATCAAATCGGAATTGAGTGATTCTTTTGCATTGGAAAGCTTGAGTTAGTAGCATTCTTTGAAAGAATTTATCAGAAAATTGGCTCAAACTTTTCAAGAGGAAAGTTGAGAGAGTTGTTGTATATCCCGCTTGGCGCTTGTTTTTCATCATTATCTTCACTTATATCTTGCTGTCAAGAGCTACTTAGTATCCTTCATTGATGCTAGTTGTGCTACGCCAGACCTCATTAGTGTTCTAGGCTCGCCTCTAGTCCAGCCTAGCCTAGGACCAAAGACAAGACTGTCGCTGAGCATTTATTCAACATTGCATCTTTGAATTGATTATTGCTAATCTTTGCTACCATATATAGCCAACCCAGCTCCACATACTTCTACGCCGTGTATACGTACGCTCCCCTGGCAATCGCTTTACTCAATATTCGGAGTTACTTGACACTGCTGGTTGTCGATCACCGCCTGCTGCATGGTAAGAACTTGTAAGACATTGATATTTGCTTTACTGTGAGCGTTTTACCACCACATCCTAGTAGTTATAGGAACATTATTTTTGGATTTTGTTTCTTGTTCTACTAATCATGACAGGAGCCAGAGCCAATTCATGGGCTTTGTCGATCGCGGGAGACATGCCACCACCTATGCAAATACCACAACCGTCACGAGAGGTGCACAAACATCCAAATGCACATGATCAGGTTCATGTTTCTATACCACCATTTAATGGCCGTTTTAGACCTGCTTTATATATTGAATGGGAGTTAGACATAAATAATATATTTGCTTCCCATAATTTTGATGAACGTAAAAAGTTACGGTTATGTGTTCGTTCTTTCACCGGTTATGCTCTAGTTTGGTGGAGTGAATATTGTCGGTTACACCTCGATTATGTACCTAATACTTGGGATGATTTAAAACATGTCATGAGAGATAGATTCGCCGATGTTTATTATACTCGTGGCATGATTAAAAAATCGAATATTTAAAACAAGGTAGTGACACCATAACATAATATTATGATGATTTACAAACTACCTTGTTGCACTCATTTTAGAAGAAAGTGAAGAAGATTTTATGGATAGATTTTGGGGAGGATTAAACCATAATATTCAGGAGATACTAATTCATGAAGAGTGTTATCCTATGGACCATTTGTTTCGGCTCTTGCTTGCAAAGCTGAACAGAAATAAAACGACGTGTTGCCCACAAGGAGAACAAGCGCACGGTGCACATTTCAACTGTTGATACAGATGTTTATTCAACTACTAGGCGCATTTATGACAGCCACATCCGTTGTTGCGAGGACTACATCATCTCCACCATGTGACACATCACCATCGAGAGTGTCTCGCATCATCTGAGTTGACTATAAGAGGTAATGACAAAGGTACAGATTTTCCACTTCTACATGAGAATGATGCATGCCTAGTTAACTTGAATACATCATGTGTTGAGCTACCCACTACTTTGATCACACCACCTATTTTAGAGGATTATGTTGATAATTTGACTTTGCCATGTGATCAAACAACTGAAATACCAACAATTTTGAGAGCACCCATTGAATTAATTGTTGATGCAAAAGAATCAATGTTTAATCATTTTGATATGACCTCTAATCTTGGTGATGATTCTGTGTCGAATGACTCATTGCATGTTTGCTTATCTAAGCATGTTGTAGCATGTAAATTTGATTCAAATAAGGTTTATTCACCAATGTTGGGATGGTTTAATGATGAACATTGTCAATCTTTTGAAATAAATAAGATCTTCACTTATACGTGCAAACTGAGTTGCAATATTTTCATGCTTTCTAGTTCTTGTGCTAATTGCTGACTTTAGATTTTATGAACTATGCAAGTTACTCATCTATTCATGTGTCATATATGCAAAAATCAAGGGAAGTAAAATGGATGACGATACATATACAACATGTACACCTTTAGATTAAGCAACGCCGAGGACGGCTTTGTTTTCAAGAAGGGAGGATGATGAGGACATGACTACCTTGATAAGACCAAAAACATTGCATACATGCATATTTGTCGTGTGATTTCTAGTGCTAACTATTCAATAATATATTTATGTTATCCGTAACAAAAATACTTCACATACTTTTGTGTTTTGTCTAATTGCAGGTGTATGGGACATTTGTACAATCCACATATGAAGATAAGGGAAAAGGAGAAGTTTAGGTGCTGTTCAAAAAGTCTTCTCACATCACTTTTGGGCCAAGAGAATATAGAGTCCAAGTCTCTCACGTTCGATTCAGATTCGACTGCATGACATACCTGACTCAAAACGCCAACAACTTTTTCATACGGACCCCGAATTGGGTGATTCTTTTTTTGTTGGAAAGTAGATTTCATGCTCTTTCAAGCACAATTGCAACCACCTTAAAATCCGTCCGGAGCATTGAGTTATGGACGAAACAATCTGACGCTGCACCAGAATCCGAGTCAAACCACAAGTCCAAAGGTGTTACGCCACCTCCACTTGGGCCCATTGGCCTTGTACGACCTAGGGTTAGTTTTAGGCTGCCTTGGGACGTTCTCCCCACCTCCTTGGCCGCCACCCCTTGCTCCCATATAAGTAGATCCATCTAGTAGCTTTTTCCTGGGGATTTGTTTAGTTAAAGTTAGCCATTGCAACTTCGTGTACTTCGCTTGTGTCCAACGACCAGACCAAGACCGCCACGGATCCCCACCTTTATCAATACTTCATATATACTGCAATATTCAGATTGCTTTTATCATATTCTTGCTTGTTCTTTGATTGCGTGAATAGACCTTCGTGGTCGTTGATTGTGCTCGGCGTGGTCAATAACCTCCTGAGTTGGTTTAGCGATTGCTAAGGCGCAACGTCGCACGCTTGTAGTCGGATCGCCAAAATCGCCTCGACCAAATCGATATCCATCATCTCATCGAAAGACGGACACCTTTGCCTCTATCAAGTGGTATCGCCAGTGTTGCTCGTGAGATTTTACGCTTTTTCATAGTTTAGATCGATCCGCTATTCTCGATAGAGGCGACGTGTCCCGCCTTTCGATGAGATGGTGGATTTCGCTTTGGTGGAAGTCGACTTTACGATCCGACTACGAAGGCAGCGAGACGCCGCGCCTTTAGCAATCGCTAAACCAACTCCGAGAGGTTATCGACCACGCCGAGCTCGATCAACCTGACCACGAGGGTCTATTTCGCGAGCAAACGAAGAACAAGCAAGAAACCGAGATTGCAACTGGATATTGCGAATATAAGATGAAAGCTTTATTGATCAAGGTGGGGTTCTCAGGACGCTTTGTCCGGTCGCTGAACACAAACGGCACTCGGTTGCAGCTATGGCAAACTTTTGATCTAAACAAAACCTAAGTTCAAACGGTGCCCTAAGGGCAGATATATGGAGGAAGAGGGGTGAATTTCGTGGCCCTTGGTGGAGGGGTCCAAACTAACCCTATCTCTTGTTTCCCCACACATACGGACTCTAAAAATAGCCTATACTAATGTATTTCGAAATTACATGGGCCTGGCCCAATAATAAGGTGACGAAAGACCTAGAATAGCCTATGGACTAATATTATGAAGTGGCATCTTGTATATTTCGTCCAAGGCTTCATGCACTCCTTATGGTGGCTCCAAAGGCCTGAAATCATCACTTGTAACTCCGTTTGATCTCCTTATGCATGTCATCAACTCCATGTGTGTTCTTGCTCCAATGTTCATCCTTCTCCAAGCTAGGCCCTTCATTTGTAAGCAAAACAAATGTATCCAATTTAGGCAGCATCATATTCTCATGAATATTAGAATCATTACCAAGAAACGAAAGTACCGTAATTTAGTTGGATGCATGCGAGCTCTAGTAATTGGTCCATTATGTATAGCAGCAGGGTTGTGGGTGTAACAATGGTATTGATGTCCTCATCATCCTCCCTTCTTGAAATGACGCCGCCCTCGACGGAAGTTCTTCTTCCTCACCCAAATATGGCTTCAAATCTGCAATGTTAAAAGTGGACTAACCCCAAAATCTGCAGCAGCTCAAGTTTATATGCATTATCATTTACTTTCTCCAACACCTTAAAGGGACCAGCAGACGTGGCATTAGCTTTGATTTATGCAAATCAGAAATCTATCCTCACGCAAATGTAACCAAACAAGATCTCCAGTGCAAACACAACATGTTTTCTACCCTTATCTCCAAAGAAGTTTATATTTAGCATTCATACGCCAATGTTTTCCTTAGTTAACTCATGCATTTTTAAAATCAATTCAGCACGCTCTTTAGCATCAAAATTAACCTTCTCCAAGATGGAAGAGGCAACAAATCAATAGGTGCACGAGGTAGGAAACCATACACAACTTCAAAAGGGCACATCTTAGTAGTAGAATGCAATGAACGATTATAAGCAAATTCAATATGAGGCAAGCATTCCTCCCACATTTTCTTATTTTTCTTTAGAACAGCCCTAAGCATAGTAGACAATGTTCTATTGACTACTTCAGTTTGTCCATCAGCTTGGGGTGACAAGTAGTACTAAAAAGCAGTTTAGTCCCCAACTTAGCCCATAAACATCTCCAAAAGTGGCTAAGAAATTTAGTATCACGATCTGAAACAATAGTATTTGGCACACCATGCAAGCTTAATAATTTCAATGAAGAACAAATCAGAACATTGACAAAGATCATCGCTTTTATGACATGGTATAAAGTGTGCCATTTTCGAGAATCTATCCACGACAACAAATATGTTATCCTCCCTTCTTTGTTCTAGGTAAACCTAAAACAAAGTCCATCGATATATCCTCCCAAGGAACACTAGGTACAGTAAAGGCATATATAAACCATGAGGATTGAGTCGTGACTTAGCTTTTTGACATGTAGTGCAATGAGCAATAAAACGCCAACATCCCGCCTCATCTTTGGCCAAAAGAAATGTGTAGCAAGTACGCCCTCCGCCTTCTTCACGCCAAAGTGTCCCATTAGTCCTCCTCCATGCGCCCCCCGCAACAACAAAAGACTAACGGAGCTAGCTGAATGCATAGCTTGTTAGCACGAACACAAATCCATCATTAACGACAAACTTGTTCCATGTTCTTCCTTCTTTACAATTCTGCAATACATCTTTAAAATCAGCATCATGCACATATTGATCTTTGATGGTCTCCAAACCAAATATTTTGAAGTCAAGTTGTGAAAGCATAGTATAGCGATGAGACAATGCATCAAGAATAACATTTTCTTTACCCTTCTTGTGTTTAATGACATAAGGAAAGTCTCAATGAATTCAACCCATTTAGCATGTCTACGATTCAGTTTAGCTTGACTTTTAATATGTTTCAAAGATTCATGATCGAATGTATAACAAATTCTTTGGGCCATAAATAATGTTGCCATGTTTCTAAAGTCCTAACAAGAGCATATAATTCTTTATCATAAGTAGAGTAATTCAGACTAGGCCCACTCAATTTTTCGTAAAAGTATGCAACAGGTTTGCCATCTTGTAATAACACACCTCCTAATCCAATTCCACTAGCATCACATTCAAGCTCAAAAGTCTTATTAAAATCAGAAGTTGGAGTAAAGGAGCATGTGTCAACTTAGCTTTCAATACCGTGAAGGCTTCTTCCCGTGCGGTACCCCAAACAAAAAACTTAGGCGCATTTATGACAGCCACATCCGTTGTTGCGAGGACTACATCATCTCCACCATGTGACACATCACCATCGAGAGTGTCTCATCATCCGAGTTGACTATAAGAGGTAATGACAAAGGTACAGATTTTCCACTTCTACATGAGAATGATGCATGCCTAGTTAACTTGAATACATCATGTGTTGAGCTACCCACTACTTTGATCACACCACCTATTTTAGAGGATTATGTTGATAATTTGACTTTGCCATGTGATCAAACAACTGAAATACCAACAATTTTGAGAGCACCCATTGAATTAATTGTTGATGCAAAAGAATCAATGTTTAATCATTTTGATATGACCTCTAATCTTGGTGATGATTCTGTGTTTAATGACTCATTGCATGTTTGCTTATCTAAGCATGTTGTAGCATGTAAATTTGATTCAAATAAGGTTTATTCACCAATGTTGGGATGGTTTAATGATGAACATTGTCAATCTTTTGAAATAAATAAGATCTTCACTTATATGTGCAAACTGAGTTGCAATATTTTCATGCCTTCTAGTTCTTGTGCTAATTCGTTGACTTTAGATTTTATGAACTATGCAAGTTACTCATCTATTCATGTGTCATATATGCAAAAATCAAGGGAAGTAAAAATGGATGACGATACATATACAACATGTACACCTTTAGATTAAGCAACGCCGAGGACGGCTTTGTTTTCAAGAAGGAGGATGATGAGGACATGACTACCTTGGATAAGACCAAAAATATTGCATACATGCATATTTGTCGTGATTTCTAGTGCGAACTATTCAATAATATATTTATGTTATCCGTAACAAAATACTTCACATACTTTTGTGTTTTGTCTAATTGCAGTGTATGGGACATTTGTACAATCCACATATGAAGATAAGGAAAAGGAGAAGTTTAGGTGCTGTTCAAAAGTCTTCTCACGTCACTTTTGGGCCAAGAGAATATAGAGTCCAAGTCTCTCACGTTCTGGATTCAGATTCGGACTGCACAGACATACCTGACTCAAAACGCCAACAACCTTTTCATACAGACTCCGAATTGGGTGATTCTTTTTTGTTGGAAATTAGATTTCATGCTCTTTCCAGCACAATTGGAATGACCTTAAAATCCGTACGGAGCGTTGAGTTATGGACGAAACAATCTGACGCTGCACCAGAATCCGAGTCAAACTACAAGTCCAAAGGTGTTACGTCACCTCCACTTGAGCCCATTGGCCTTGTACGACCTAGGGTTAGTTTTAGGCTGCCTTGGGACGTTCTCCCACCTCCTTGGCCGCCACCCCTTGCTCCTATATAAGTAGATCCATCTAGTAGCTTTTTCCTGGGGATTTGTTTAGTTAAAGTTAGCCATTGCAACTTCGTACTTCGCTTGTGTCCAACGACTGCACCAAGACCGCTTACGGATCCCCACCTTTATCAATACTTCATATATACTGCAATATTCAGATTGCTTTTATCATATTCTTGCTTGTTCTTCGATTGCAGGAATAGACCTTCGTGGTCGTTGATTGTGCTTGGCGTGGTCAATAACCTCTGAGTTGGTTTAGCGATTGCTAAGGCGCAACGTCATGCACGCTTGTAGTCGGATCGTCAAAATCGCCTCGACCAAATCGATATCCATCATCTCATCGAAAGACGGACACCTTTGCCTCTATCAAGTGGTATCAGTTTTCAGTTGCTCGGTGAGATTTTACAGCTTTTTCATAGTTTAGATCGATCCGCTCATTCATACCTATAGTCCATGAAAAAGCCACAAAAAAGTTAGATCTGTTTATCCTTTATCCAAGCCACCGAGCCTTTGCAATTTTCTATTCGTTGCTTGCATAGTTGAATTATCGGTTGCATCGTCGTGTCGGGCTGTCTGGTCTTAGTGTCTAGTTCCTTTAGAGTTTCGAGTTCTGTTCACATTAGTCACGCCGCTGCTGCATCATTATCCTTCCCCGTCCACCATCCCATCTATTAATTTCCACCACGTACACGCTACTGTTTATTGTCATAATCATAGTTGAGGTCATTCACATCTTCACCGATCCAATCTGATCTTATCTAGTTTGTGTTGGAAAGAGGAGAAAAAAAGAGCAAAAAAAAGAGAAAAAAGGAAAGAAAAAAAAGAGAGAGAAGAAAAGAAAAAAAGCGTGAGGAAAAAAGAGAGAAGAAAAAAAGGATCTATCTAGAATCAGTCTTGTACTGAATTCGGATTGGAATCTGTTTTATGACTGCTCAAGAAAACGGGTGTATCTTCCTCATACGAAGTCCGCTTTGGCTCCGTGAGTACTCAAATTGAAGCTAGCAACGAGTCAGATCTAAATAGTTGCAGAAGCAAGTTCATTATTTAACACCTCAAAATCGGCTTCTAAATAGGTCTTTTGCCCTCTCAAGTTCGTGAACACAGCTTGTTCCAATTTTTCGTGCCGCTTTAGAATTCTTTGACTCCTCATATCAAATCGGAATTGAGTGATTCTTTTGCATTGGAAAGCTTGAGTTAGTAGCATTCTTTGAAAGAATTTATCAGAAAATTGGCTCAAACTTTTCAAGAGGAAAGTTGAGAGAGAGTTGTTGTATATCCCGCTTGGCGCTTGTTTTTCATCATTATCTTCACTTATATCTTGCTGTCAAGAGCTACTTAGTATCCTTCATTGATGCTAGTTGTGCTACGCCGTGACCTCATTAGTGTTCTAGGCTCGCGTCTCTAGTCCATCCTAGCCTAGGACCAGCACAAGACTGCTCTTGAGCGTTTATTCAACATTGCATCTTTGAATTGATTATTGCTAATCTTTGCTACCATATATAGCCAACCCAGCTCCACATACTTCTACGCCGTGTATACGTACGCTCCCCTGGCAATCACTTTACTCAATATTCGGAGTTACTTGACACTGCTGGTTGTCGATCACCGCACGCATGGTAAGAACTTGTAAGACATTGATATTTGCTTTATCGTGAGCGCTTTTACCACCACATCCTAGTAGTTATAGGAACATTATTTTTGGATTTTGTTTCTTGTTCTACTAATCATGACAGGAGCCAGAGCCAATTCATGGGCTTTGTCGATCGAGGGAGACATGCCACCACCTATGCAAATACCACAACCGTCACGAGAGGTGCACAAACATCCAAATGCACATGATCAGGTTCATGTTTCTATACCACCATTTAATGGCCGTTTTAGACCTGCTTTATATATTGAATGGGAGTTAGACATAAATAATATATTTGCTTCCCATAATTTTGATGAACATAAAAAGTTACTTTATGGTTCGTTCTTTCACCGGTTATGCTCTAGTTTGGTGGAGTGAATATTGTCTGTTACACCTGATTATGTACCTAATACTTGGGATGATTTAAAACATGTCATGAGAGATAGATTCGCCGATGTTTATTATACTCGTGGCATGATTAAAAAATCGAATATTTAAAACAAGGTAGTGACACCATAACATAATATTATGATGATTTACAAACTACCTTGTTGCACTCATTTTTAGAAGAAAGTGAAGAAGATTTTATGGATAGATTTTGGGGAGGATTAAACCATAATATTCAGGAGATACTAATTCATGAAGAGTGTTATCCTATGGACCATTTGTTTCGTCTTTGCTTGCAAAGCTGAACAGAAATAAAACGACGTGTCGCCCACAAGGAGAACAAGCGCGCGGTGCACATTTCAACTGTTGATATAGATGTTTATTCAACTACTAGGCGTATTATGACAGCCACATCCGTTGTTGCGAGGACTACATCATCTCCACCATGTGACACATCACCATCGAGAGTGTCTCAAGATCATCCGAGTTGACTATAAGAGGTAATGACAAAGGTACAGCTGACTCAAAACGCCAACCACTTTTTCATACGGACCCCGAATTGGGTGATTCTTTTTTTGTTGGAAAGTAGATTTCATGCTCTTTCCAGCACAATTGGAATCACCTTAAAATCCGTCCGGAGCGTTGAGTTATGGACGAAACAATCTGACGCTGCACCAGAATCCGAGTCAAACTACAAGTCCAAAGGTGTTACGTCACCTCCACTTGGGCCCATTGCCTTGTACGACCTAGGGTTAGTTTTAGGCTGCCTTGGGACGTTCTCCCACCTCCTTGGCCGCCACCCCTTGCTCCCATATAAGTAGATCCATCTAGTAGCTTTTTCCTGGGGGATTTGTTTAGTTAAAGTTAGCCATTGCAACTTCGTACTTCGCTTGTGTCCAACGACTGCACTAAGACCGCTTACGGATCCCCACCTTTATCAATACTTCATATATACTCGCAATATTCAGATTGCTTTTATCATATTCTTGCTTGTTCTTTGATTGCGTGAATAGACCTTCGTGGTCGTTGATTGTGCTCTCGTGGTGGTCAATAACCTCTCGGAGTTGGTTTAGCGATTGCTAAGGCGCAACGTCAGTACGCTTGTAGTCGGATCGTCAAAATCGTCTCGACCAAATCGATATCCATCATCTCATCGAAAGACGGACACCTTTGCCTCTATCAAGTGGTATCGCTTTTCAGGTTGCTCGGTGAGATTTTACGCTTTTCATAGTTTAGATCGTGATCCGCCATTCCGATAGAGGCGAGGTGTCCTGCCTTCGATGAGATGGTGGATTTCGCTTTGGTGGAAGTCGACTTTGACGATCCGACTACGAAGCGCAGCGAGGACGCCGCGCTTTAGCAATCGCTAAACCAACTCCGAGAGGTTATCGACCACGCCGAGCTCGATCAACTCCGACCACGAGGGTCTATTTCCGCGAGCAAACGAAGAACAAGCAAGAAACTGAGATTGCAACTGGATATTGCGAATATAAGATGAAAGCTTTATTGATCAAGGTGGGGTTCGTGGACGCCTTTGTCCGGTCGCTGAACACAAACGGCACTCAAGTTGCAGCTATGGCAAACTTTTGATCTAAACAAAACCTAAGTCTAAACGGTGCCCTAAGGGCTGTATATATGGAGGAAGAGGGGTGAATTTCGTGGCCCTTGGTGGAGGGGTCCAAACTAACCCTATCTCTTGTTTCCCCACACATACGGACTCTAAAAATAGCCTATACTAATGTATTTCGAAATTACATGGGCCTGGCCCAATAATAAGGTGACGCGAGACCTAGAATAGCCTATGGACTAATATTATGAAGTGGCATCTTGTATATTTCGTCCAAGGCTTCATGCACTCCTTATGGTGGCTCCAAAGTCCCTGAAATCATCACTTGTAACTCCGTTCTTGATCTCCTTATGCATGCCATCAACTCCATGTGTGTTCTTGCTCCAATGTTCATCCTTCTCCAAGCTAGGCCCTTCATTTGTAAGCAAAACAAATGTATCCAATTTAGGCAGCATCATATTCTCATGAACATTAGAATCATTACCAAGAAACGAAAGTACCGTAATTTAGTTGGCGTCGCGAGCTCTAGTAATTGGTCCAAGATGTATAGCAGCAGGGGGCTGTGGGTGTAACAATGGTATTGATGTCCTCATCATCCTCCCTTCTTGAAATGACGTCGCCCTCGACGGAAGTTCTTCTTCCTCACCCAAATATGGCTTCAAATCTGCAATGTTAAAAGTGGACTAACCCCAAAATCTGCAGCAGCTCAAGTTTATATGCATTATCATTTACTTTCTCCAACACCTTAAAGGGACCAGCAAGCACGTGGCATTAGCTTTGATTTATGCAAATCAGAAATCTATCCTTACGCAAATGTAACCAAACAAGATCTCCGTGCAAACACAACATGTTTTCTACCCTTATCTCCAAAGAAGTTTATATTTAGCATTCATACGCTCAATGTTTTCCTTAGTTAACTCATGCATTTTTAAAATCAATTCAGCACGCTCTTTAGCATCAAAATTAACCTTCTCCAAGATGGAAGAGGCAACAAATCAATAGGTGCACGAGGTAGGAAACCATACACAACTTCAAAAGGGCACATCTTAGTAGTAGAATGCAATGAACGATTATAAGCAAATTCAATATGAGGCAAGCATTCCTCCCACATTTTCTTATTTTTCTTTAGAACAGCCCTAAGCATAGTAGACAATGTTCTATTGACTACTTCAGTTTGTCCATCGGTTTGGGGTGACAAGTAGTACTAAAAGCAGTTTAGTCCCCAACTTAGCCCATAAACATCTCCAAAAGTGGCTAAGAAATTTAGTATCACGATCTGAAACAATAGTATTTGGCACACCATGCAAGCTTAATAATTTCACGAAAGAACAAATCAGCAACATTGACAAAGATCATCGCTTTTATGACATGGTATAAAGTGTGCCATTTTCGAGAATCTATCCACGACAACAAATATGCTATCCTCCCTTCTTTGTTCTAGGTAAACCTAAAACAAAGTCCATCGATATATCCTCCCAAGGAACACTAGGTACAGCAAAGGCATATATAAACCATGAGGATTGAGTCGTGACTTAGCTTTTTGACATGTAGTGCAAATGAGCAATAAAACGCCAACATCCCGCCTCATCTTTGGCCAAAAGAAATGTGTAGCAAGTACGCCCTCCGCCTTCTTCACGCCAAAGTGTCCCATTAGTCCTCCTCCATGCGCCTCCCGCAACAACAAAAGACGAACGGAGCTAGCTGGAATGCATAGCTTGTTAGCACGAACACAAATCCATCATTAACGACAAACTTGTTCCATGTTCTTCCTTCTTTACAATTCTGCAATACATCTTTAAAATCAGCATCATGCACATATTGATCTTTGATGGTCTCCAAACCAAATATTTTGAAGTCAAGTTGTGAAAGCATAGTATAGCGATGAGACAATGCATCAAGAATAACATTTTCTTTACCCTTCTTGTGTTTAATGACATAAGGAAAGTCTCAATGAATTCAACCCATTTAGCATGTCTACGATTCAGTTTAGCTTGACTTTTAATATGTTTCAAAGATTCATGATCGAAATGTATAACAAATTCTTTGGGCCATAAATAATGTTGCCATGTTTCTAAAGTCCTAACAAGAGCATATAATTCTTTATCATAAGTAGAGTAATTCAGACTAGGCCCACTCAATTTTTCGTAAAAGTATGCAACAGGTTTGCCATCTTGTAATAACACACCTCCTAATCCAATTCCACTAGCATCACATTCAAGCTCAAAAGTCTTATTAAAATCAGGAAGTTGGAGTAAAGGAGCATGTGTCAACTTAGCTTTCAATACCGTGAAGGCTTCTTCCCATGCGGTACCCCAAACAAAAGGCACATCCTTCTTTGTAAGCTCGTTGAGAGGTGCAGCAATGGTGCTGAAATCTCTCACAAAACGCCTATAGAAACCAGCGAGGCCAAGGAAACTCCTCACTTGTGTGACCGCTTTTGGGCTGCGCCAACTCTCAATAGCTTCAATCTTGGCTTTATCAACTTCAATTCCTGTGGAGTAACAACATAGCCAAGAAAAGATACTCGGTCGGTGCAAAAGGTGCACTTCCCAAGGTTACCAAACAAACGTGCATCACGAGAGCATTAAAACAGCACGTAAATGTTCCAAATGTTCTTCCAAAGATTTGTTATAAATCAAGATATCATCAAAATAGACTACCACAAATCGTCCAATGAAAGCACGAAACTTCGCTCATTAATCTCATGAAAGTACTAGGTGCATTAGTTAACCCAAAAGGCATGACTAACCACTCATATAATCCAAACTTAGTTTTAAATGTTGTTTTCCATTCATCTCCCAATTTCATACGAATTTGATGGTATCCACTACGCAAATCAACTTTGGAGAATATTGTAGAGCCACTCAATTCATCAAGCATATCATCTAGCCTAGGAATAGGGTGACGATAACTAATAGTAATATTATTGATGCCTCTACAATCAACACACATACGTGACGCACCATCCTTTTTCGCACTAGAATAATAGGAACAGCACAAGGACTAAGGGATTCGCAGATATAACCTTTGTCGAGCAGCTCCTGACTTGACGATAATCTCCTTCGCCTCCTCCGGATTGGTACGGTATGGTGCACGGTTGGGTAATGATGCACCGAATTAAGTCAATTTGATGCTCAATCCTCGAATAGGTGGTAATCCTGTGGCACGCCTTGTGGAAAGACGCCGACGAACTCCCCGCAAAATGTTAGTGACAAAGAGGGGCAAAGAGGAAGGCACGCCCTCCAATGAAAATAATGCCTCTTTGCACACAAAAGCATAGCAAACAGATTTGCTAAAATCTAGCTCATCAATATCAGATTTGGTGGCAAGTAAACATGCACTTTTCAATTTAATTTCGTAGCAACAGAGATGGTTTATTATTAGGCTTCATGTGTTGCTCAAATTCTTTTGCCACAATCTGATTTTCACTCTTATTTTTCTCCTGTTTTGCTTTATTAGCTCTATTAATATCATCTTTCAAAATGGACTCAGGAGTCATAGGAAGCAAAGTAATATTTTTATCCTTATGAACAAGAGTATACTTGATTGTTTCTACCATGGTGTATGAATTTTATCAAATTGCCATGGTCTACCAAGTAACAAGGAACATGCTTGCATAGGTACCACATCACAATCAACATAATCAGATATGTAGAGATACTAAAATGCACACTAACAAGACGTGTTACCTTAACCTTGCCGCTGTTGTTGAACCATTGGATGTAGTAAGGATGTGGATGTGGTCTTGTGGTGAGAGATAGCTTCCACCATCTCCATGCTAGCCAAGTTGTTGCAGCTCCTCCATCTATGATGACGCTAATAGAACGCTCCTTCACAACTCCCTTTGTATGGAACAAATTATGCCTCTGATTTTGCTCACTTGTGTAACTCTGCACACTCAAAACACGTTGAGCAACTAAACATTCATACCACAAGATCTTCAAAGAGCCATGTATTGTGTCTCATGATCGTAATCATCTCCACCGTGTTCCTCATGTGTAATAAGAGCCAAAGTCTCCTCATCATAGTCACTAGCGGACTCATACCCACCATCCTCGAGTAATCATCACACGCTGAGATTTGCATTCTCTCAAGAAAATGTCCTCTTCCCTTACAACGACGACAAATAATATCACTTGTGTGCCCTGTTGACGCCATGGAAGAAGAAGAGCTCTGGCAGGCCCGCAGTGTGCTCTTGGCGATAGTGGTGGTTGTGCCTCGCTTTCTTGTATCACGGTTGGAGGTGGCACCAAGGAGGTGATGGTGCAAAGGAAGTAGATGATGCACGTGGTGTCCACGATGAAGGTCGACCTGCAGAAAAGTTAGTGCGCGCCAATGCCCTGCCGATCCCAAGACTTCACGCTCAGCTTTACAAGCAAGATGGAATAAACGAGTGATATTATTATAATCCTTATAGTCTAGAATGGTCTGAATCTCTATTTAATCCACCCGTAAAACGTGCAAGCATAGCTTCATTCTCCTCAACAATACCACATCTAATCAAGCCAGTTTGTAATTCCCGATAATATTCTTCTACAGAATTTTTTCCTTGTCTTAAACGCTGCAATTTTTGAAGTAATTCACGTTGATAATATGGTGGAACCCAACGAGTACGCATAGCAGTTTTCAAAGCAGCCCAAGTAGCTGGAACAGATATAATCTACAATGTTCGCACCACCAAACACATGCAAAGCTAGTGAAAGCACAAACAGCAGCAGAACACGCCTCTCCTCGTGATATTGTAAACATGTAAATCGTTGTTCAGCTTTCTAACTCCCAAGTAAGATATATATCGTGAACATATCTACCCTCAAATGGTGGAATATTCAATTTCAGTTTAGGGAGATGGTCATGATCTCGCACTGAGGGGAGCCCTAACATTGCCATTATTTGCATGTGGACGACCGGTGGTTGTGGTGCTGGTGGTTGCACGTAGTTCGATGTTGATCAACCTCATCCTCGTAATCTTCCACATAATCATCCTCGCTTGTACCAAAGCAGCAGCAGAGTGGGGAGCCAAAGAAGCACCAACAGCAGAGAGCAGCGCACTGAATTTTGTCCTCGCTCAATAGGAACACGCCGAGCTCGGCCCATACCGATTCGAAGGGGCGAAGTTGTTGTCGCTGCAGAGGTGCGATAAGTGCAGCCGGCGGTGGTTGTGGAAAACGTACGAGCAATTCATCAAACTTGCTATCAAGCTTTGTTTCAAACGCCTTCTCAATGCCATCTATCTTCTCCATGGCCTCGTCAAATCTGTTTTCCACATCCACCACCAATCCGAAGTTCCTTGCATATTCGATTTGTTTTCGGATCCATCTAATTTCCGATTCGTGTTTCCTTGTCCGAGTAGGTTTCGATTCCAGCAATCTTTTGCCGTCCGTAGAAGAGGTTGGTTTCCCAAAAAAAAAGAGTCCGAAACCACCTCCGCTTAGGCCCAAAATTTTCCAAAACGCACGGATACCACTTGATAGAGGCAGAGGTGTCCTGCCTTTCGATGAGATGGTGGATTTCGCTTTGGTGGAAGTCGACTTTGACGATCCGACTACGAAGGCGAGGATGTCGCGCTTAGCAATCGCTAAACCAACTCCGAGAGGTTATCACCACGCCGGAGCTCGATCAACTCGACCACGAGGGTCTATTTCCGCGAGGAAACGAAGAACAAGCAAGAAACTGAGATTGCAATCTGGATATTGCGAATATAAGATGAAAGCTTTATTGATCAAGGTGGGGTTCTGTGACGCTTTGTCCGGTCGTTGAACACAAACGGCACGCTGGTTGCAGCTATGGCGAACTTTTGATCTAAACAAAACCTAAGTCTAAACGGTGCCCTAAGGGCTGTATATATGGAGGAAGAGGGGTGAATTTCGTGGCCCTTGGTGGAGGGGTCCAAACTAACCCTATCTCTTGTTTCCCACACATACGGACTCTAAAAATAGCCTATACTAATGTATTTCGAAATTACATGGGCCTGGCCCAATAATAAGGTGACGAAGACCTAGAATAGCCTATGGACTAATATTATGAAGTGGCATCTTGTATATTTCGTCCAAGGCTTCATGCACTCCTTATGGTGGCTCCAAAGTCCTGAAATCATCACTTGTAACTCCGTTTGATCTCCTTGCGCATGCCATCAACTCCATGTGTGTTCTTGCTCCAATGTTCATCCTTCTCCAAGCTAGGCCCTTCATTTGTAAGCAAAACAAATGTATCCAATTTAGGCAGCATCATATTCTCATGAACATTAGAATCATTACCAAGAAACGAAAGTACCGGTAATTTAGTTGGCGCGTGCGCGAGCTCTAGTAATTGGTCCAAGATGTATAGCAGCAGGGTCAGGGTGTAACAATGGTATTGATGTCCTCATCACATTCATACCTATAGTCCATGAAAAAGCCACAAAAAAAGTCAGATCTGTTTATCCTTTATCCAAGCCACCGAGCCTTTGCAATTTTCTATTCGTTGCTTGCATAGTTGAATTATCGGTTGCATCGTCGTGTCGTCACGCTTGCTGGTCTTAGTGTCTAGTTCCTTTATAGTTTCGAAGTTCGCTCACATTAGTCACGCCGCCGCTACATCATTATCCCTTCCCCTGTCCACCATCCCATCTATTAATTTCCACCACGTACACGCTACTGCTTATTGTCATAATCATAGTTGAGGTCATTCACATCTTCACCGATCCAATCAGCATCTTATCTAGTTTGTGTTGGAAAGAGGAGAAAAAAGAGCGAAAAAAAGAGAAAAAAGGAAAGAAAAAAAGAGAGAGAAGAAAAGAAAAAAGCGTGAGGAAAAAAGAGAGAAGAAAAAACGGATCTATCTAGAATCAGCCTCAGACCAATTCGGATTGAATCTGCTTTATGACTGCTCAAGAAACGGGTGTATCTTCCTCATACGAAGTCCGCTTTTGGCTCCGTGAGTACTTAAATTGAAGCTAGCAACGAGTCAGATCTAAATAGTTGCAGAAGCAAGTTCATTATTTGACACCTCAAAATCGGCTTCTAAATAGGTCTTTTGCCCTCTCAAGTTCGTGAACACAGCTTGTTCCAATTTTTCGTGCCGCTTTAGAATTCTTTGACTCTCATATCAAATCGAATTGAGTGATTCTTTTGCATTGGAAAGCTTGAGTTAGTAGCATTCTTTGAAAGAATTTATCGAAAATTGGCTCAAACTTTTCAAGAGGAAAGTTGAGAGAGAGTTGTTGTATATCCCGCTTGGCGCTTGTTTTTCATCATTATCTTCACTTATATCTTGCTATCAAGAGCTACTTAGTATCCTTCATTGATGCTAGTTGTGCTACGCTATGACCTCATTAGTGTTCTAGGCTCGCCTCTAGTCCAAATTTAGCCTAGGACCAGACAAGATCTGTCGTCGTGAGCGCTTATTCAACATTGCATCTTTGAATTGATTATTGCTAATCTTTGCTACCATATATAGCCAACCCAGCTCCACATACTTCTCACGCCAGGTATACGACGCTCCCGCAATCGCTTTACTCAATATTCGGAGTTACTTGACACCGCTGGTTGTCGATCACCGCTGCATGGTAAGAACTTGTAAGACATTGATATTTGCTTTATCGTGAGCGCTTTTACCACCACATCCTAGTAGTTATAGGAACATTATTTTTGGATTTTGTTTCTTGTTCTACTAATCATGACAGAGCCGAGCCAATTCATGGGCTTTGTCGATCGCGGAGACATGCCACCACCTATGCAAATACCACAACCGCCACGAGAGGTGCACAAACATCCAAATGCACATGATCAGTTCATGTTTCTATACCACCATTTAATGGCCGCTTTTAGACCTGCTTTATATATTGAATGGGAGTTAGACATAAATAATATATTTGCTTCCCATAATTTTGATGAACGTAAAAAGTTACGGTTATGGTTCGTTCTTTCACCGGTTATGCTCTAGTTTGGTGGAGTGAATATTGTCGGTTACACCCTGATTATGTACCTAATACTTGGGATGATTTAAAACATGTCATGAGAGATAGATTCGCCGATGTTTATTATACTGTGGCATGATTAAAAATCGAATATTTAAAACAAGGTAGTGACACCATAACATAATATTATGATGATTTACAAACTACCTTGTTGCACTCATTTTTAGAAGAAAGTGAAGAAGATTTTATGGATAGATTTTGGGGAGGATTAAACCATAATATTCAGGAGATACTAATTCATGAAGAGTGTTATCCTATGGACCATTTGTTTCGCCTTGCTTGCAAAGTGAACAGAAATAAAACGACGTGTTGCCCACAAGGAGAACAAGCGACGGTGCACATTTCAACTGTTGATACAGATGTTTATTCAACTACTAGGCGTACTATGACAGCCACATCCGTTGTTGCGAGGACTACATCATCTCCACCATGTGACACATCACCATCGAGAGTGTCTGCATCATCTGAGTTGACTATAAGAGGTAATGACAAAGGTACAGATTTTCCACTTCTACATGAGAATGATGCATGCCTAGTTAACTTGAATACATCATGTGTTGAGCTACCCACTACTTTGATCACACCACCTATTTTAGAGGATTATGTTGATAATTTGACTTTGCCATGTGATCAAACAACTGAAATACCAACAATTTTGAGAGCACCCATTGAATTAATTGTTGATGCAAAAGAATCAATGTTTAATCATTTTGATATGACCTCTAATCTTGGTGATGATTCTGTGTCGAATGACTCATTGCATGTTTGCTTATCTAAGCATGTTGTAGCATGTAAATTTGATTCAAATAAGGTTTATTCACCAATGTTGGGATGGTTTAATGATGAACATTGTCAATCTTTTGAAATAAATAAGATCTTCACTTATATGTGCAAACTGAGTTGCAATATTTTCATGCCTTCTAGTTCTTGTGCTAATTCGTTGACTTTAGATTTTATGAACTATGCAAGTTACTCATCTATTCATGTGTCATATATGCAAAAATCAAGGGAAGTAAAAATGGATGACGTATACATATACAACATGTACACCTTGTGATTAAGCAACGCCGAGGACGGCTTTGTTTTCAAGAAGGAGGATGATGAGGACATGACTACCTTGGATAAGACCAAAATATTGCATACATGCATATTTGTCGTGATTTCTAGTGCTAACTATTCAATAATATATTTATGTTATCCGAACAAAAATACTTCACATACTTTTGTGTTTTGTCTAATTGCAGGTGTATGGGACATTTGTACAATCCACATATGAAGATAAGGGAAAAGGAGAAGTTTAGGTGCTGTTCAAAAAGTCTTCTCACGTCACTTTTGGGCCAAGAGCATATAGAGTCCAAGTCTCTCACGTTCGATTCAGATTCGACCGCATGAGACATACCTGACTCAAAACGCCAACAACTTTTTCATACGGACCCCGAATTGGGTGATTCTTTTTTTGTTGGAAAGTAGATTTCATGCTCTTTCCAGCACAATTGCAATCACCTTAAAATCCGTCCGGAGCGTTGAGGTATGGACGAAATAATCTGACGCTGCACCAGAATCCGAGTCAAACTACAAGTCCAAAGGTGTTACGTCACCTCCACTTGGGCCCATTGGCCTTGTACGACCTAGGGTTAGTTTTAGGCTGCCTTGGGACGTTCTCCCACCTCCTTGGACGCCACCCTTGCTCCCATATAAGTAGATCCATCTAGTAGCTTTTTCCTCGGGGATTTGTTTAGTTAAAAGTTAGCCATTGCAACTTCGTACTTTGTTTGTGTCCAACGACTGCACCAAGACCGCTTACGGATCCCCACCTTTATCAATACTTCATATATACTCGCAATATTCAGATTGCTTTTATCATATTCTTGCTTGTTCTTCGATTGCAGTGAATAGACCTTCGTGGTCGTGTTGATTGTGCTCGGCGTGGTCAATAACCTCTCGGAGTTGGTTTAGCGATTGCTAAGGCGCAACGTCAGGCACGCTTGTAGTCGGATCGTCAAAATCGCCTCGACCAAATCGATATCCATCATCTCATCGAAAGACGGACACCTTTGCCTCTATCAAGTGGTATCAGTTTTCGTGTTGCTCGGTGAGATTTTACGCTTTTCATAGTTTAGATCGATCCGCATTCATACCTATAGTCCATGAAAAGCCACAAAAAAGTTAGATCTGTTTATCCTTTATCCAAGCCACCGAGCCTTTGCAATTTTCTATTCGTTGCTTGCATAGTTGAATTATCGGTTGCATCGTCGTGTCGCTTGCTGGTCTTAGTGTCTAGTTCCTTTAGAGTTTCGAAGTTCTGCTCACATTAGTTACGCCGCTGCTGCATCATTATCCTTCCCCGTCCACCATCCCATCTATTAATTTCCACCACGTACACGCTGCTGTTTATTGTCATAATCATAGTTGAGGTCATTCACATCTTCGCCGATCCAATCTGCATCTTATCTAGTTTGTGTTGGAAAGAGGAGAAAAAGAGCGAAAAAAAGAGAAAAAAGGAAAGAAAAAAAAGAGAGAGAAGAAAAGAAAAAAAGCGGAGGAAAAAAGAGAGAAGAAAAAACGGATCTATCTAGAATCAGTCTCTGCACTGAATTCGGATTGAATCTGCTTTATGACTGCTCAAGAAACGGTGTATCTTCCTCATACGAAGTCCGCTTTGGCTCCGTGAGTACTCAAATTGAAGCTAGCAACGAGCCGTATCTAAATAGTTGCAGAAGCAAGTTCATTATTTGACACCTCAAAATCGGCTTCTAAATAGGTCTTTTGCCCTTGAAGTTCGTGAACACAGCTTGTTCCAATTTTTCGTGCCGCTTTTAGAATTCTTTGACTCTCATATCAAATCGAATTGAGTGATTCTTTTGCATTGGAAAGCTTGAGTTAGTAGCATTCTTTGAAAGAATTTATCGAAAATTGGCTCAAACTTTTCAAGAGGAAAGTTGAGAGAGAGTTGTTGTATATCCCGCTGGCGCTTGTTTTTCATCATTATCTTCACTTATATCTTGCTGTCAAGAGCTACTTAGTATCCTTCATTGATGCTAGTTGTGCTACGCTGTGACCTCATTAGTGTTCTAGGCTCGCCTCTAGTCCAATCTAGCCTAGGACCAGCCAAGATCGTCGTTGAGCGCTTATTCAACATTGCATCTTTGAATTGATTATTGCTAATCTTTGCTACCATATATAGCCAACCCAGCTCCACATACTTCTACGCCAGTATACGACGCTCCGGCAATCGCTTTACTCAATATTCGAGTTACTTGACACGCTGGTTGTCGATCACCGCTCTGCATGGTAAGAACTTGTAAGACATTGATATTTGCTTTATCGTGAGCGCTTTTACCACCAAATCCTAGTAGTTATAGGAACATTATTTTTGGATTTTGTTTCTTGTTCTACTAATCATGACAGAGCCAGAGCCAATTCATGGGCTTTGTCGATCATGGAGACATGCCACCACCTATGCAAATACCACAACCGCCACGAGAGGTGCACAAACATCCAAATGCACATGATCAGGTTCATGTTTCTATACCACCATTTAATGGCCGTTTTAGACCTGCTTTATATATTGAATGGGAGTTAGACATAAATAATATATTTGCTTCCCATAATTTTGATGAACGTAAAAAGTTACGGTTATGTTCGTTCTTTCACCGGTTATGCTCTAGTTTGGTGGAGTGAATATTGTCTGTTACACCCTGATTATGTACCTAATACTTGGGATGATTTAAAACATGTCATGAGAGATAGATTCGCCGATGTTTATTATACTCGTGGCATGATTAAAAATCGAATATTTAAAACAAGGTAGTGACACCATAACATAATATTATGATGATTTACAAACTACCTTGTTGCACTCATTTTAGAAGAAAGTGAAGAAGATTTTATGGATAGATTTTGGGAGGATTAAACCATAATATTCAGGAGATACTAATTCATGAAGAGTGTTATCCTATGGACCATTTGTTTCGCCTTGCTTGCAAAGCTGAACAGAAATAAAACGACGTGTTGCCCACAAGGAGAACAAGCGCACGGTGCACATTTCAACTGTTGATACAGATGTTTATTCAACTACTAGGCGCATTTATGACAGCCACATCCGTTGTTGCGAGGACTACATCATCTCCACCATGTGACACATCACCATCGAGAGTGTCTCGCATCATCCGAGTTGACTATAAGAGGTAATGACAAAGGTACAGATTTTCCACTTCTACATGAGAATGATGCATGCCTAGTTAACTTGAATACATCATGTGTTGAGCTACCCACTACTTTGATCACACCACCTATTTTAGAGGATTATGTTGATAATTTGACTTTGCCATGTGATCAAACAACTGAAATACCAACAATTTTGAGAGCACCCATTGAATTAATTGTTGATGCAAAAGAATCAATGTTTAATCATTTTGATATGACCTCTAATCTTGGTGATGATTCTGTGTCGAATGACTCATTGCATGTTTGCTTATCTAAGCATGTTGTAGCATGTAAATTTGATTCAAATAAGGTTTATTCACCAATGTTGGGATGGTTTAATGATGAACATTGTCAATCTTTTGAAATAAATAAGATCTTCACTTATATGTGCAAACTGAGTTGCAATATTTTCATGCCTTCTAGTTCTTGTGCTAATTGCTGACTTTAGATTTTATGAACTATGCAAGTTACTCATCTATTCATGTGTCATATATGCAAAAATCAAGGAAGTAAAATGGATGACGATACATATACAACATGTACACCTTTGTGATTAAGCAACGCCGAGGACGGCTTTGTTTTCAAGAAGGGAGGATGATGAGGACATGACTACCTTGGATAAGACCAAAATATTGCATACATGCATATTTGTCGTGATTTTAGTGTAACTATTCAATAATATATTTATGTTATCCGTAACAAAAATACTTCACATACTTTTGTGTTTTGTCTAATTGCAGGTGTATGGGACATTTGTACAATCCACATATGAAGATAAGGAAAAGGAGAAGTTTAGGTGCTGTTCAAAAGTCTTCTCACGTCACTTTTGGGCCAAGAGAATATAGAGTCCAAGTCTCTCACGTTCGGATTCAGATTCGACTGCATGTACATACCTGACTCAAAACGCCAACAACTTTTTTCATACGGACCCCGAATTGGGTGATTCTTTTTGTTGGAAAGTAGATTTCATGTTCTTTCCAGCACAATTGCAATCACCTTAAAATCCGTCCGGAGTGTTGAGTTATGGACGAAACAATCTGACGCTGCACCAGAATCCGAGTCAAACCACAAGTCCAAAGGTGTTACGTCACCTCCACTTGGGCCCATTGGCCTTGTACGACCTAGGGTTAGTTTTAGGCTGCCTTGGGACGTTCTCCCACCTCCTTGGCCGCCACCCTTGCTCCCATATAAGTAGATCCATCTAGTAGCTTTTTCCTGGGGGATTTGTTTAGTTAAAGTTAGCCATTGCAACTTCGTACTTCGTTTGTGTCCAACGACTGCACCAAGACCGCTTACGGATCCCCACCTTTATCAATACTTCATATATACTCGCAATATTCAGATTGCTTTTATCATATTCTTGCTTGTTCTTCGATTGCAGGAATAGACCTTCGTGGTCGTTGATTGTGCTCGGCGTGGTCAATAACCTCTCGGAGTTGGTTTAGCGATTGCTAAGGCGCAACGTCAGGCACGCTTGTAGTCGGATCGTCAAAATCGCCTCGACCAAATCGATATCCATCATCTCATCGAAAGACGGGACACCTTTGCCTCTATCAAGTGGTATCAGTTTTCAGGTTGCTCGGTGAGATTTTACGCTTTTCATAGTTTAGATCGATCCGCATTCGTACATATAGTCCATGAAAAGCCACAAAAAAGTTAGATCTGTTTATCCTTTATCCAAGCCACCGAGCCTTTGCAATTTTCTATTCGTTGCTTGCATAGTTGAATTATCGGTTGCATCGTCGTGTCGCTTGCTGGTCTTAGTGTCTAGTTCCTTTAGAGTTTCGAAGTTCTGTTCACATTAGTCATGTCGCCGCTGCATCATTATCCTTCCGCTGTCCACCATCCCATCTATTAATTTCCACCACATGCTACGCTACTGTTTATTGTCATAATCATAGTTGAGGTCATTCACATCTTCGCCGATCCAATCAGATCTTATCTAGTTTGTGTTGGAAAGAGGGAGAAAAAAAGAGCGAAAAAAGAGAGAAAAAAAAGGAAAGAAAAAAGAGAGAGAAGAAAAGAAAAAAAGCGTGAGGAAAAAAGAGAGAAGAAAAAACGGATCTATCTAGAATCAGCCTCGCACTGAATTCGGATTGAATCTGCTTTATGACTGCTCAAGAAACGGTGTATCTTCCTCATACGAAGTCCGCTTTGGCCCGTGAGTACTCAAATTGAAGCTAGCAACGAGTCAGATCTAAATAGTTGCAGAAGCAAGTTCATTATTTGACACCTCAAAATCGGCTTCTAAATAGGTCTTTTGCCCTCCAAGTTCGTGAACACAGCTTGTTCCAATTTTTCAGCCGCTTTAGAATTCTTTGACTCTCATATCAACTCGAAATTGAGTGATTCTTTTTGCATTGGAAAGCTTGAGTTAGTAGCATTCTTTGAAAGAATTTATCAGAAAATTGGCTCAAACTTTTCAAGAGGAAAGTTGAGAGAGAGTTGTTGTATATCCCGCTTGGCGCTTGTTTTTCATCATTATCTTCACTTATATCTTGCTCACAAGAGCTACTTAGTATCCTTCATTGATGCTAGTTGTGCTACGCGTGACCTCATTAGTGTTCTAGGCTCGCCTCTAGTCCAGCCTAGCCTAGGACCAGCACAAGACTATCGTTGAGCGCTTATTCAACATTGCATCTTTGAATTGATTATTGCTAATCTTTGCTACCATATATAGCCAACCCAGCTCCACATACTTCTACGCCGTATATCGTCGCGCCCCGCAATCGCTTTACTCAATATTCGAGTTACTTGACACCGCTGGTTGCCGATCACCGCCGCATGGTAAGAACTTGTAAGACATTGATATTTGCTTTATCGTGAGCGCTTTTACCACCACATCCTAGTAGTTATAGGAACATTATTTTTGGATTTTGTTTCTTGTTCTACTAATCATGACAGATCCAGAGCCAATTCATGGGCTTTGTCGATCAAGGGAGACATGCCACCACCTATGCAAATACCACAACCGCCACGAGAGGTGCACAAACATCCAAATGCACATGATCAGGTTCATGTTTCTATACCACCATTTAATGGCCGCTTTAGACCT